>OZ020291.1:10340502-10617935 GCA_963971205.1 Aethes cnicana
ATGAACACCGAAAAATTGACAAATAATTCGTTTCTCGCAGCCAATTCACTTCGAACATGGAAAAAAAATCCGTTTGGTCCGTTTTCGTAGTTGCGGTTTCGTAATTGGCTACGAAAGAGGAATTATTTTTTCGCTGTTTCGTAATTAATTATCAAACAAGAATTTATTTGCTGTTTTCGTAATCAAGTTTCGTAGTTAACTACGAAATAAGATTTTTTTTCTGTATTCGTAGTGAATTGGCTACGAAAGAGGAATTATTTTTCTCTGCTTCGTAATTAATTATCAAACAAGAATTTTATTGCTGTTTTAGTAACCGATTTTCGTAATTAACTACGATATATGATTTTTTTTTCCATGTTCGAAGTGAATTGGCTGCGAGAAACGAATTATTTGTCAATTTTCGGTGTTCATAACATAGTTTTTAGGGTTCCATAGCCAAATGGCAAAAAAACGGTATCCTTATAATTTTGTCACGTGATATGATATGAAAGTGTATTGAATTATGTATATTGTATGAGTTTGTACGTGTTTGTTACCCTCCTCCTACACAGCTAAACCAATTTTGATGAAATTTGGTTGCACTTCCATGAATGGTTAGAAATTATTAACCGGCTAAGTGCGTGTCTGGCCACTCGCAATGTAGGGTTCACTAGCTAGGCAACTATTTAATGTAGATTTTTTTTATTTTACCGAGTACTTTTGTTTAAGTTAGTCAGTTATTTATTCCTCGTTGGGCTCTATTCGAAACGTTACGTAGGGAAAGGGAGATTCCCTATCCCTGCACTGACGCGTCACGGCGCTCAAATTGAACTTTAAATGTAACTAGGAAGCTCATTGGTGACTCGAAGCTGGTGGAGAATAAATTGCAGAGCCTCGATCACCGACGTAAAGTTGCCTGCTTATCGTTATTTTATAGGATACACTTTGGAGAGTGTGCGGGGGATTGTTTAATTTAATTCCACCATCCCCATTTCGTCACTACGGGACTAGGCGTGGTCTTGGATTCCATCCTTATGTTGTGGATATTCCTCCAGCGCGTACGAAGTGCTTCGTTTCATGCTTCATCATGCGAACAGCCAAGGAGTGGAGTTCTCTACCGGCCGGTCTCTTCCCCGATAGTTATAACTTGGATCTTTTGAAGCCGAGACTGAACAGGCAATATCTAAGTAAGTATGTTTCACCTTCGACTACATCGTCACTTACCATCAGGTGAGATCGTGGTCAATGCTTGCTTATAATAAATAAAAAATAATGAAAAAACTGTTTAAAGTTCGGTTTCAACGCCGCCGCGCGAGTGCTTTATATATGTGTATATACTACTACCATGTTTTTTTTAAGCTATCCAAAAACAATGATTTAGCCGGCAGAAGGTAGGGAGACTTGTTTCTAACAATAATTAGCACTTTAAAGCTTTTTAATATCTAATAAATAGACCTCTTAATCGCAAAACGGTTCAGGCCAACCCACAATATTTTTAAGACCTATTTAATGGAACCCTACATTATAGTGTAAGCGAGAAAAAAAATATAACATCTCAATTTTAGGTGGGAAATACTATTTATTTTTCCAAATTTTATTTTACCACTTTGTCGGTCTAAGTCGACATATTCATACCAAATCACAGCTTTATAGAACTAAGCATCTCCGAGATATGCTAAAGGCGGACGGACAGACATATTGGCGAAACTATAAGGGTTCAGTGGACTACGAAATCCTAAAAATGAACCCCGAAAGTAAGTGCTGGTTTTTCGGGCAGGATGAAGTCTGTCGGGCTCACTAGAAAACCAATAAATTCTTGTTTAATAATTAATTACGAAAACAGAAAAACGAATATGTTTAGTAATTAACTACGAACGAAGAAAAAATACTCGATTACGGAAACGGAAAATAAATTCTTTTTTGATAACTAATTACGAAACAGCGAAAAATAATTCCTCTTTCGTAGCCAATTACGAAACCGCAACTACGAAAACGGACCAAACGAAAAAATCATATATCGTAGTTAATTACGAAAATCGGTTACTAAAACAGCAATCAAATTCTTGTTTGATAATTAATTACGAAGCAGTGAAAATTAATTCCACTTTCATAGCCAACTCACTACGAAAACAGAAAAAAAATCTTATTTCATAGTTAACTACGAAACTTGATTACGAAAACAGCAAATAAATTCTTGTTTGATAATTAACTACGAAACAGCGAAAAATAATTCCTCTTTCATAGCCAATTACGAAACCGCAACTACGAAAACGGACCAAACGAAGTAGTTTTGCGGGAAAATGATTTAGTTTTAAGTTTTTTTTTATTTCTGTATGATTTATTAATTTTCAATAAATAAAAAATAAACAATGTTTTTTATTGAGTACATAAGTGTGCTGTGTTCTTAATCTAGTGTTTTAGGCATACATGTTAATATATTCAAGATACAAGATTCATTAGTATGAAAGAGCAAACATACCTAATTAAGAATTGCTTTTTTTAACCAAAATATACACAATTAGACATTATAAAATAAATAAATAGAATCAAGTCATCACTGGACTTTTTTATCTTCACCCTAGTGAAGGCAAAAAAGGCTTAAAATTAATAATAAGACATGATACTAGGCAATGTATTTTTCAAATAAATATTTTGACTTTGAGACTTACATTTTGTTCCAAACACCGCACTTTTCTCGTCATCAGTCATTTGAAATTGAACTCTACAGCGCTAACTTTTTCAAGTCTGATTTATGGAAACACAACTTTTCACAATAAGGCTCTGTTTTCGTTTACGTGAACTTTTTCATTTGGGTTCGTTCAGTGTTGCCAGGTGCATCCTCATTTTTTTCAAAAAAGTATAGGAAATGAAATGGTTATAATAATTAGGAGATATAAACCCATTGCTTCTTTTAAATTATGACAACGACCTAAATCTATTTGATTACATTTTTTTTACAGTGTAGTCCAATTATCCCGACATTGGACTACACTGGACTAAACTGGACTTACATTATTCACGAACGAAGAATATAGAGTAGTTTATATCCCGGAAATCATTTAAGGGAATGAAAGAAGGCGGTGGAAGCTAACTACAAAATTCCAAGACAAACGACGATAACAAAATCAGACGCACTTACATTTCATAAGACAGGCATTAAAGTAATTAGGTATACCTGTCAATTTGAATATTTAATTTTCTACATACGCTAATATAACTACTACCTTAGACTATGGTGTATTTGGTTATGAGGTCGATTCAAGAGTTACATTGAAATTACTACTAATTCCAGTAAATCCAGAGATCTGGCAACACAACAACGCGCATGCGCGACGCGGTGCCAGGACTATTCAGAAGTTCTAGGCGCTGCAGCGTTTTCATCGACTTACTATGCTTGCAGAATTCTTACAAAGCAAAGATTATGTATTCTTAAGAATTAGAAGAAAAACTGTCCCCAATTTAAAAATGTCAGCAATTCGAGTTGGTCATCTAATATATAAAAATAAGTCGGGTTTTCCTGCCTGACGCTATAACTCCAGAACGCACGAACCGATTTCCACGGTTTTGCATTCGTTGGAAAGGTCTCGGGCTCCGTGAGGTTTAAGGCGGTACGAAGTCCGCGGGGTCAGCTAGTGAGTTATAATTGCTTTGCGTCAATGGAACGCCTAGCTTTTTTTACAACTTGTTTTGTTACAAAAGTACTTGGCAAAAAAACGATCTTGTCGATATCCTATAATTCCGAGAAATCCTCATTTATTGCTCCCCTACACTCCCCAAGGAACGAAGAAAGTAGAAAGTTGGGAGTTGGTAAAAAAAATTGTATGGGATTCAAGTATCGATCACACCATCAATCCCATACAGGTCCGTACAAACATTTTTCTTGACCAACTCGAAAAATTCTGTCTAATGCTAACACAAGATTTCATAGAATTTGATCATCATAACACTGTATTCTCGAAATTGATGACAGAAACAGAGGCGTGCCAACCTTATTTCAAATAAAATAATAATAGCTTTATTTCAGGCTATTGCCCATAATTTGATAGTTACAAACTTAATTACTAGTGTTAGTACAACTTAACCTAAATTGACACACATTACAAATTACATTTATTTGGGGCCTCGGTACACAGGGCGATGAAAAGACTCCCAGTGACGAAGAACGGGCTGACCCACCTCTCCGCTATATCAACCAGCAAGCTGTTGGCGCTGCCCCGCAGGCGATACATTTGATAGGCAAATTATGAAATCGTCAGCATTGTTTATGAATTTTGAAGAGTTCCCTCATTTCGTCATGGATCTCATGCTCTGTGAAGCACTTGAAAAAATGGAACCAGCTTAGACAAATTAGATTAGGTACGAAAATTATTTTCGAAATCGGTCGATAAACGACCGAGATCTCAGGTAACAAACACAGGAAAAAAACGTACAGTCGAATTGAGAACTTCCTCTTTTCGGTCGGTTATCTTAATCTTAATAATTATTATAAAGCTGAAAGTTTATGTGCTTAGATGTTTGGATGTTTAGATGGTTGGATGTTTGTTACTCAATCACGATAAACAGCTCGATCAATTTGCATGAAATTTGGCATAGGTACAGATGGTTTGTAAACTGGTTTTCATAGGCTACCTATTATCCCAGAAATCCTGGAAAATCCCGTAAAAATCCTGAAAGCTCATTAGAGGAATCCCGGAAAAGGACTTTGGATAGAAATCCCAGAAATCCCGTAATCCCGGAAATCCCAGAAATTTCGAGCCATTCCTGGAAAAGGTTTTAAAGGTATCCTGGAAAATAGTGTTAAATTCCCTGCAGACGAAGTAGCGCGTAAAAGCTCGTTCAAAATAGTACATTTTGATGCAAGTGCAAAAAGTTAGTCATTTTATCACGAGTCCCTAGTTATTAGTTGGCGCGAGCGAAAGCGAGCGTTAACAACTTTAGGCACGCTCACTAGCTGTCAAAAAGCAAAAAGTGCTCGTTCGGAAATGACAAACTTTTGCCACTTTAACCAGGTGTCGAAATGTTTACTTATTGAGCAACTGTATTAAAAATGTATTTACATCACCCTTGGCCATAAAGTGGGATTTTCTGCCCGCTACGCGGGGAGAAAATCTCACTTCTTGGCCAAGGCAAGACGTAAAACTTTTGACAAACCACGGGCGGTAATTCGTAAAGCCCCAGATCGCATATTTATGGCCCTCACCTTCGGTTCGGGCCACAGAAACCTGCGATCTGGAACATTTACGAATTCACTACCCTAGGTCTGTAATGTACTATTTTCTACTTTAGTGTCTATTGTGAACGAACATAATAGGTACCTATGTTGTCACCAGTAATCTTATTTATGAGACAGTCATAGAATAGAAACCGGTACAAAGGGCCAATCATCATTTCCGCGATAAAATGGGCCGCCATAAAAATCTAGTTGAGCGAGTTAATACTAAACAGAGTTGGTTTTAACGGATTTAGTTGCAGTTATATTTCATTGTGTAACCTCCACAGATGACCCCTGATTTTATGTTATGTCCCAAAGCTGGGCATCACGGATTCGGGACATCGTCCCCACGCGGACCTAGTGGGGACTACACATTCAAACTGATTTTTGAATTACTTCGCAGACGTGTGTACTTAGGTTGAGTTATGCTATGTGTGTAGGTTTCCTCACGATGTTCCTTCGCCGAAAAAAGGTTTCCCGTTGTGTCTTTCCTAGCTTTAAATTTAGATCGTTATATTAAAGAAAGAAACCTAATTCACGGGACATTCGCAACAACACTCAATGGCATGGATATACCACCCATTTTAGAATATCACGCTTAAAACAAAGCAAGAATTACCTATGTGACCATTTACACTTGCACAATTTTTGATTTGAAAAAAGCCATGGTGCCCTAGTGGTTCGACTTCCGCCTCGCATGCAGAGGGTCAAGGTTTCAAATCAGATCAAAAATCGTGAGAAAAAAAACTGCACGCATCTGCGAAGTAATTCCCGCGCGGGGACTATAGCCTCTCGTGATGCGAGGAGGCCTGTGCGGGGCGTAATAATAATAATAATAATAATAATTTATTTATAAAAAGCATTACATTTTACATTTTTAACATGCACAATATCGTGCCAAACTGCTAAACAGTTTGTCGGCACTCTTGCTCTTGGTCTTTATTCTATAGTTCTAAGTAACGCTCAACATACTCGTAAAACTAAGTACGTAAATAATTTGTACCTACATTCAAGTTTACAATGAAATTATAGTTAAAGTTACAGTGAAAACGCAAACGCAAAAACGCAAAAACGTGTAAGGCCCGTGCTTAAAATAGGAGATATCCTGAGCTTTAAGCACTGGCAACTTCCAAAAGACGCATTTAAATTTCAGTGACATACTTCTTAAGTTATGTATAATGTGGATCTTGTAACAATATTAAAATAAATCATATAATGAAAAATTAAAAACTCTACTACTAATGGGCGTAAATAGGCTATTGTGGTTGGTCGGTTGGGTCACAGATTTCTGGCCTCAATTGTATAATAGAGTAGGTGCCCAGAGGCCGCTAGGGTCAACGGACAACAACAAACCCTGATTACAGCATTAAACTGTTATTTCGATTGTCGAATCGCAATTTATCAGTTAGCCGTGCGCGTGCGCACACTAGGTGATTTTTTTTGGTTTCGTTCGGCGAAACACGATTTCATTTTGAATGTCAACTCTTTAGTTGACTTGGTCTGAATTTAAATTGAAGAATTTCGTTCTTTTTCTTTTCTTTTATTCTGTACTAGCTTCTGCCCGCGACTTCGCCCGCGTGGAACCCGGTTCGGTAATCGCGTTCTCGCGGGAGCTATGCGTTTTTCCGGGATAAAAGTAGCCTATGTCCCGGGACTCCAACTACCTTCATGCCAAGTTTCATCGAAATCGTTAGTTTGAGACCCTGGAAAGTGTTTTCCATGGTTAAAATCAAACATGTTTTTCAATACTTCTGTAACTCTAGCCATCTTTTCAATAGGTATTTCTAAATATCTTCTATAACAATAAACATCTATAATGTATGTAGATATCTGAAGTATCGTCAGGTACGCCAAATCCGAAGTCGCAAGCAACTATTACTTGTTAACATTATTTCTTATTTTGGTTTAAAAAGACGATCCTAACGGTGAAACATTTTATTCCTGATTTTCATTTTATTTTTATTTTGTATTCTTTCTGACGATCTCAATGTGAAATTCTCTTATTTTGACATGTAAAATATGCTGTAATTTGATATTGAGAAATAAATGTCTATGTCTATGTCTATTGTAATAAAATAAGCACCGATGTAAATCCCCCCGTGTGCGCGCGCAGCTCGCCCCGACGAGGGCGACACAGGACTCGCAGGCTCCGGATCTTTCCAGACCACATTTACTAGCTGGCGTGTGCAACCATTGGCAACAAAGATTAAATATCTATCTAAAATATCTAATCTATATCTAAAATAAATAAATATCTTAACCCTGTTAGCCCTTCGAGTGACAGATTGTGCAGTCTAAATAAAATCCATGTAATAATATATGGCCCCATATAATTATACTTAGGCTGCGTTTCGGCCAGAGATATGCGAGAATGCGTTGCGAGGGATGTGTTTGTCACCAATATAACCAATGAAAAAACATAAAAACACCAATATAAAAACCAATATAAAAACCATATATGAACCAATATAAAAACACTTTTTACCTATCCTCGCTCGGGTCAGCTCCGGTGGAAACAGCTCAGCGGAGCGAGGATAGGTTGTAGTGTTTCTATTGGTTGACAAACACATCCTCGCACATCTCTGGCAGAAATGGAAATGCAGCCTAAGGCGGAGAAATTTAGACAGAAACTTGAGCCTTTTTACAGAATAATTAATTACACTTATTCTAAGACACCTACTTGATATATGGTACCCAAAATCCCGGCAGCATTGCCAGATTAGATGACTAAGCTTAATTATCTCTTAGTCACAGATTCAAGCCAGCATTTTGATTACCAGAGAAGGTTTCTATCCCAAAAGAATTAGACTGGGTCAATTAAAATTTTATGACGATATTTGGGGCTAAGATGCGCGCACTTTTCCTTTATCCGTTGTTTAGATCCGACAAATATGACAATGTACACATCGCTAACAACATCAATTACATAGAAAAAAATAAGTAAACCTAAACATGCTTAGAATCGATAACTTTATTAACGGCGGGTCAAATTTCAACACAAGCATGGTCGTCAGTTAATTTTTCTCGGGTTACCAAATTACGCGAACTCAAAATAGCAACCAACGGTTACTCTCCCCTGGTACGGCGAATCCTGCGCACTATAAAAGCGCTCCCACAGGACTTAAGGACACAGTCACAACCAAGCATCAACAATGAAGACTTTCGTCGTATTCGCCATCTGCCTCGTCGCCGTTCAGGTGAGAAAAACCACATTTTTAAAGTTGGTTACTAAACTTAGGTAGAGATCTTCTACTATCTAAAGTCCCGCGCCTTCACATTTCAAAACGCTTATTTTTATTATTATTATTTAAAAAGCACCACCAACACTCTCAACGCATAGTTGATGTGTCGAGAGTGTTGGTGGTGCTTTTTAAATACATTGAAGCGTTTTGAAATGTGAAGGCGCGGGACTTTAGATAGTAGAAGATCTCACTTATTAGTGCAGGTACTAAAGTGGTACTGGTCGTACTAGGTGGTAGCTTTTTATTTTTTGCTGCATGAAGCCGTGGTTACCTAGTGGTTCGACCTACCGCCTCTCATGCAGAGGGCCGGGGTTTCGATCCCGGCTCGCACCTCTAAATTTACTTATGTGCGAAATTCAATTTGAATTAACCACTGAGCTTTTCGATGAAGGAAAATATCGCGAGGAAACCTACACGCATCTGCGAATTAATTCAAAGATGTGTTTGAAGTCCCCAATCCGCAGTGGCCCTGCATGGCCTAAGCCCTCTCGTGGTGAGAGGAGGCCTGTGCCCAGTAGTGGGACGCAAATAGGCTGTAATAGTATAATGTAAATCTAAATTAAATTTATCAAGTAAAATTTCTGGTAGGATTATTACATTATTATTATTTGGTTTAGTTAGGTCGGATTTTCATTCACAAAATGTTCGTTGCAAAATTGTCATATCACCTATTTTTTTTTAAAGCAATAGCAATATTTTTGTACTTTATAATGATGGGATTAAACGAACTTACCTGAAGTGAAGTTCTATCCTGATTGTATGTAATATTTGTTTCGAATATAACTATGCAGCTTCGTCAGTCTTGCGGCCCAATTGACGCGTATTCAAAGCTAAATAAAAAGAAAATAACATCCTGGCAACACCAAACTGTCATTTAGTTCAGAGCACCAAGTTAAATGAATAATTAAGAAAGTAGTATTTAATTTATATTAAATACTACTTGACCCTCGGGAGGTGAGTGTTTATCCTACCCTCACCTGGGTGGGAGGGATATTCTTATATATTCGAAACAAATATTACATACAATCAGGATAGAACTTCACTTCAGGTAAGTTCGTTTAATCCCATCATTGTATGTAATATTTGTTTCGAATATAACTATGCAGGATGTTCAGAGAACAAAAAGTAATCATTCTCCAAACAAGACCTAAATAATACAATATTTATGAACTTATAAGTCTATTCTAACTAGACTATAGTCAATCATAAATAATTATATATGAAAGTTTAACCTTATATCCATGAATCTAAAGGATATACCTAGAATTGTCACCTACATACATTAACAGTTATCACACAACAGACTCGTGGCTCATGTTCAGTTTGAATTCAAAAGTTCACTTCATTAAGTATAACGAACAATGTTTTATACATTTTTATGATTTAGTGATGTTAGCTCCATAGTAACACCTAAACAATGCAAGTGAAATAACAGATATCAGCAGGGCGAGCAGAATATGCTACACATTACATCATGTAACACATGGTTGTCTGTTCCACAACCATCTCCCGACCGTTAATGTAAATTGTCTCTTAATTTAAAGCTTTAAAATGTAACAAAAGTTGGTCGTTCCTATCCTATAATTTAAACTGTACAACACAACTAGAGTTCCTGAGCATTTGAGCAAGGAACCAAAACCAAAGAACTGGAAATTCCAGACACTGGACAAAATTTCTCAACTACCTACCTTGCTGTAAATATTACACAAATTAAGGTATGAGGTATGGTAACCGAATCTCGAATGAGTAAACTTATGATTGTATATATGATTAAGTAATAAGTAAGGAATAAATAATATAAAATTGTCGCTTTCTCTGAAGGTGATCCAAACGGTCGTTACTGTGACCGGTTGTGAATTTATTATTATAGATTACCAGCATAAGTTCTCATATGATGTATTCACATTCAACGTCAAAATTACAAGTTAGATACAGTTTTATTTATGGCATAAGTATAAGAACTCAAACAACAGGATTTTTTAACTGCCTATAAAATTCCTGAATAATTTATATAATTTATTACTTCATTGAACAGTGTTCATTCATCAAAAAAGTGCATATAGTACAGAACTTCTGGTGATAAATCATCTTCCGAAAGTCAGCTCCCGAAATTAAAGAGCTTGTAAAATATCTGAAATCAAATCAAATCCATGTATGTACCTTAGGGGTTCAACTACAGAAATCTGCTATCTGGATAAAGTTTCCATTACAGCCATTAGTTTCATTTCATTGGGAACTCGTAGTAGGCGTCGTAATTTATTTATATTTATTTCAAGTTAAAAATTCAATTTAGGGGTTATCACTTAAGGACCTCTCACACTCACAATCTACCCTTACGTTTAGAGCAACCCCTTACATCAAGTAATCAAGGTATTAAGTGAGCAGTAGTTTTCATAACATAAGTATTTAATAAAAAATACGGTTCTGAGTGCCTGCTGCACAATTTGTATAATAGCTCATAAAGCGAATACATGAAGCTCCAATTACAAATATATATATATATCGAGACCCGTCTGAAAAGCATCTTTAACAACACCTCAGATATTTGAATTTATCACTCATCATGCAAATGTGCATTTTAATGTTAATACACTTTAAGTACTGTAATAGTAAGTATCGAACGTTTCGTTGTCTCTGCCTTCACCAACGGGAAGCAGGTATGAGCTTTTTGGTAAGTAATACCGACTGTGTGGTGGCAATCAAATTGATTAAGTATTGTTAGTTTCAACGAAACTAAATTCACCTTCAGAATTTGGCCATGTCAATAAAATCTTCCAGCGGAAGGCTACAGGACCATAATTTATTTATTTATTTATTTAATAAAGAACCACCTTCATAATCTGACCATGTCAACAAAATCTTCCAACGGAAGACTAAAGGACAATAATTGGTAATACGCTCTTTGTCAAAAGTGAATTACTAAAACAACACGAGCTTATAACTAAAAACTTTCAACGAAAGTATACCATATCACAACGTGATACAGTCTCTCATGCTCATTCATAATATTACGAGTATGTACATTCAGTTTAAACTTTCCAACGGAAGCTACTTTAAATTATAGTACTGTATTGTATATTCACTTTTATTAAAAATACTATTATTCTTTAATAATTTCCCAAATAAATATTTTCAACACTTTCATAACATAACTATGTCGGGAACTTCAGCAGAACCTGCTGGCTGCTCATTCCTGCACATTTTGTACATATATCCGAAAAAAAACAAATATTACATCTGCATGCTGAATGAGAACATATATGTGTTACCAACCCTATTCAGAAAATTGGTAACGCTAGTTTCAGCAATCTTTAAGCTTATCGCTTGGCAATAAATGTTATATGAAATTTTTGCCGTCGGCATTTTAGCAGGAGGCAAATTTTTATGAAAAATAATAACCTGTCTGTACTCGAAGACCAGACTATGCGAGCAACATGTGCAAATAGCATAATTATTATAAATAATTACAAATTAATAATTCTACCAGGTACGAGTATATGATAAGTTTGTTAGAAACTTAGAACTATGATATAAAATACCAACATGAAGGTTACCAGGGCCCAGCCCAGGGTATGTAGCCCAATCAGGACAAAAATAGCACCTGATAATACTAGCACTACTTAAGCCTTTTGTCATGGTCTATAGTCCTGTGTCTGAGTAACAATTAAAAACATAGCAAGGGTTGCAATATGTGCAGGACAGGAGTGATGGCTGATATTTGTCCATCTATATAAATATGATATTAGGATATCACTATGGGAACTGAGCCACTAATATACATAAGTCTTTTGAAACTGGCAGCACTCTTACTGCAGTTTACACCGTTGGTGTTTAAGATTGCTTATAATGTACTACTGTATGTACAATTCATATCTTGTGATAATTAAATTCTCAAGTTTTGTATCCCAGTAAAGTAACTGAAAATATTATTTCCATCCTGAAAAGGGCAATAATAATAATAAGCCTACGGAACGTAGACGACAAATGGGAGCATTCGACGCATTGCTATAATATTCTGCGCAGGCGTCCATATTTCTAATAGACCTCAAGTCCAGGTTACCATTACATTAAATGAATATGGGGTAATGAAAACAAAAATAAACAAATAATTGTAGTAAAATGACTTTATCCATGTGAGTACAAAAGAAAACAAGAAATTTTTCAAAAGTACCTACTTAGTAGAATTACCAGGTAGATCATTTAAAGGAAAAGAAAACTTATTACTAGGTTTATTGATAGTTATCGGAATTACTTCTATTTTCAGTAAGCAAAATAAATAAAGCCCATTGTCTAAATTTGTAATTTGGAAGGTTCGATTTCAAATCTAATCTAAAAATAAATCTCATAATATGACTACCAACATCATTACTAAAAACTGTATTATGTGGAAATACCTTTCCTCAAAAGACCATTAAGGTACTCAAAATAACAATAAAAATCCGGCCATGAAAGGTTGGAATGCTTAGAAAGTCCTCAAGTCAAGAATATTGTCTCTAATTTTTAATACATTAACAATGTGTAATTATTAAGTTTTTAACCACTTTTATTTCTTGTCATTAACTTTAGATTTGGTACATACTCATGTGCCTCTTTAAACCTAAACATTTTATTACTAAATGTTATTTTTAAGTATGTCTATCTTACTCATGCATACATATGCTAAGCTGTACGCTTGTTACTTAGTCCGGTAACTAACTTATGTATCATCAACATCAAATGTCTGATTGACATTGTGACCTAAAAAGCTTGTTAATACTTGGTAAGAAATAGTACCTATATGTGCATATGCAATGATTGTCAGCGTGTCTAACATTTACATATAATGCAAATAAATATTTACTGTCTAAATGGGTTATCTAAATATGCTTTATATTCTCATATTATAGTCTACAGGACACAGTAATTCAGGGGAGACCCTCCAATATACAACATCTCACAACATCAAACTAAAAAATCAAGTAAATAGGTATTATGAGTTCCAATAAGTTCGGGTGATCAATATTTTAAGAACTTTAAAATATATGATAGAAATTGGTTCTGATCTTTAAAATTTGCAATATATTACTAAAGACTACCAAGTTTTTAATTTCACTGATCATTTTCTGTACATTTTTAAGTAGGTAATAAAAATGTTTGAAAGGGTTTTTGAAAAACAACAATCTTATGCCTAGAACTAGAACATACAGTTAAATTAATCAACTGAGGCCCATTATTTGGGTGTTCTTATGCATAAATGCATATAGTATCGAGTATTAAAACCATATGTATAAAGATGTACTATTTATTTACCTAGCGGTGCGGAGCACTGCATCATAATATAAGTCTGTGACTGTAAGAATAGATAGTCATGCCAGAAAGGAACTGCAATAGCTACGATCTTTGATATGGGTGTCCTTCGTATGGAATGGACACCCTTTGATTTCAATAAAGGTACTGGCCACCCAAATCATCTGGAGGTGTTTCAGCGTCTTTACTATTTATTTGACAAAAGATATATCATGCACTGGCATATAAAACAAGTCTATGTATAGTATATAAGCTACTCGTTCAAATCACTATTACTGTGTTTGAAATACCCTATTTAGACTGTTTGATGTTCGGTTCGGCAGTAGCGAAAAATTATAACCTAACTTTTGAAGAACGGAAATATAGATCGCTTCATTGTTTGTTTTATTATGATAAATAGATTATGTAGATAGCCACGAGTCTGTTTTTCAAATAGGTATTTACATACTCACTCACTTAAGTATCTTTCATTTTGGGGACCCAAAGTAGGTACACCGATACTGTTGCACTGCACAAGGAGGGATTTCGACCATATATGTTGTAGTCCACACTTATTTCAAGTTTTATATTCATTTGCAACTGTTGAATCATCCTTTTTAGCAAGTTTTATAGAATAAAATAATTAAAAACTTGGATATCAACAAAAAAATATCGCGTCGGAGGGCGCGAGAACTAAGAATGACAGTTTGGTGTTGCCAGGATGTTATTTTCTTTTTATTTAGCTTTGAATACGCGTCAATTGGGCCGCAAGACTGACGAAGCTGCATAGTTATATTCGAAACAAATATTACATACAATCATTATTAAAATATGTGTGTAGCGATAAGTACCTATATAATGAGATGCGAATTTGTAATGACTTAGGTTTTACACCTGTAATGTTACATGTTTGAATAATAAGTAAATGATTAAATTAATGAGTAAAGCTAGTATGGACTCATTAATAACCGAGAATGTTTCCCGCCAGGCCCTCACTGATGAGCAGAAGGAGAAGCTCAAGAAACACCGCGCGGAATGCCTCACCGAGACAAAACCAGATCAGCAGCTGGTTGACAAACTCAAGACTGGAGACTTCAAGGTAAGAGCTATGTGGATGACATAGTAAAAGTAAGATGTCCAAATTCGAAACAATAAAGAACAAGAACACAAAAACTGATTTTCCAAAGATGAAGAAACACAGCAGCGGGTTCCTAGTCGCCTTTTACATAGAAAAAAAGACAAGGAAAAAGCATTATTTCTATTTTTCCGAACGAATAAAAGTAAATACAAATACAATACTCCAGGCCAGATCGGAAAGGCGAGCATCGTCATTTTATTCACATATCGTTTATTCAAATTCATTAAAAGCTCAGTACAATGATACTTCAATGTTGATTGATACTGATAAACCTTTTGAAGTTTGTGAAAACAGAGACCAGGTACTTTATTCGTATTAATTTGCAGACGGAGAATGAGCCTCTGAAGAAGTACGCTCTGTGCATGATGATCAAGTCAGAGCTGATGACCAAAGACGGCAAGTTCAAGAAGGACGTCGCCCTCGCCAAGGTTCCCAACCCAGGTAAGATGAACTTGGCTAACAGATAAACATGTATATGGAGAATCTGAAGCATAGGCTTGATGAGATGACAGCCAATCCCGCAATCCAGTGAGAACTGTTAACGCTCACAATAGTACAATAAACAACAAAGGTTCAGCAAACAAACCGGATGATACAGGTATCATCTGGTTTAAATCATAGTGCTTCACTTCTCTCAAAGGCATTAGACAGCATACTTAGTTAAGTTACTTGATGTTCCTTTACGTAGAATAGGGATGACGACAGGGAGAAGAAATCGAAATTCTAATTAGTCCGTCAGTCAAGTAATAAAAAAATATAAGACACGTATTTTTTGTTTTATCAAATTAACAAAGAATGACTAAGTTAAGACGCATTAAAGTTGGAGAGTGGGGGCTAACTACGTCACCGTTAGGTATACGTATCGTACCTAACCGTGACGTCACGTGACATTTCAACTCAATATATCTCCGTATAAGTTTGATTACGTGAAAAAATAAAAAATACGTGTCCAATACTTTTCAATAATCTTCCTGACTATTAGACTAAGGGAAAAAAGTTGTCGTCTCCCCTATTGTATTTTGTTGAGATTTTCTTTGATAGACAATTCTTCTTTGAGCTATCCAAATCTATTCGTGTTTTAGCTACGGAAGGACGCTTAATATTTGTCAAAATGTCGCTTACGGAACAAATGACAAATTTTACCTTACCATCCGTTGCCAAAACGATGCATTTTGTTTATGTAGGAACCTGGCTTAACCAATAGTATATTAAAAATAGCATCATTGATGTCCGTCTGACCTTGTTTTCCCTTTCAGCTGACAAGCCAGCAGTCGAGAAACTGATCGATGCCTGTCTAGCCAACAAGGGCAACACCCCCCACCAAACCGCGTGGAACTACGTCAAGTGCTACCACGAGAAGGACCCCAAGCACTCCATCATCATCTAAACCCACTGAACCATCAGCTTTGTAATCCTGGACTTCGCTCCCGATTTTGAACAGTTTCACTCTCTCCATCCCTCTTGATCATCCATCTAAAACCTTTTCAGTACCATTTGCATTTGTTCGGTTAAGAATTGCATCGGTCGTGGATACCTGTTTATGTTAAAAACCGGACCAAACTGCCATTACGAATTTACTAGTATGCAAAATAAAATGAACGCCGAGTAACCTGTTTTGTTTTATTTTTAGAATCTGGATCCCGGTTTGAATACCTACTCTGTCCATACATACTCGTATTGGTTCTCGATACTGTAGACTAAGTGAACGATATGCTAATAGATAGGTGCAACATGCAAATTTACACAACTTAGAAGGCGAGTGGATTTGGCAGTAATAGAGTCTGCGTCAACGGCTCAGTGCTTCGCGTCTTCTAAGTGCCATGCATGCTATAGGTACTATACTTTTTGTAGTTTTTAGATTCTTACCTCCTTTTTTAACCTACTTCGATTCTGATGATTGGATCCATGGGAAAACGTCCAAGGGAACGTCTAAGGGTCAAAAGGCACTTCTCAAAATTGGTAAAATTTTAAGAAGTTCCCTTTGCACTTTGAGAAGTCAAAGGAAACCACTCAAAATTTCTAAAATTTTGAGAAGTTCCCTTTGCACGTGAATGATGAATTGATGATGGTATCAATTTTAAGTACTACACAGTGATACTTACGTCTCGTTTTACTTACGTTGTTTGTTGACTGTAGAGAGCACTGTTCGGATTGCCACAAAATTTTGTATGGGAGTACATTATAAGTCGGGTCAATATGAGCTACTTTTTATCCCGAAAAAAAAACGCAAAGTTCCTATGGGAACGCTCTTACTGATTCCACGCCGACGATGTCGTGGGCAGAAGCTAGTTGTGACACACATATTTATGGTTCCTAGAGGTGGGCAACTAATGTTTTCCATTCCTATAGAAACCAGAAATGTATTCCTCAAGTGTTTATAATGATAAATGAAATGTTTAAAAACTAAAAGGTGTCCTTATTGTACACATACTGAGAACAATTATGTTTGCTGCGACGACTCATGGTTTATATGTAATAGATAAGTACCTAGGTACTTATATTTAAACTTGAAGTTGGAATATAATCAAGAACAATGGTCGATGTGGCTAACACTTACTTAAATAAAGACTGACAACGATTAGTTCCATTTGAAAGATTTTGTTCTAATACAGTAGACGGAAGTGCAGCAAAAGAAGTACAGTGCGGTGTTTTAAAAAATGAATTTCAGTGTGTTTGTTATATTCATTTTACTCGTTAAGGTAAATAAACATTTTTCGTTTGGTCCGTTTTCGTAGTTGCGGTTTCGTAATTGGCTACGAAAGAGGAATTATTTTTCGCTGTTTCGTAATTAATTATCAAACAAGAATTTATTTGCTGTTTTCGTAATCAAGTTTCGTAGTTAACTACGAAATAAGATTTTTTTTCTGTATTCGTAGTGAATTGGCTACGAAAGAGGAATTATTTTTCTCTGCTTCGTAATTAATTATCAAACAAGAATTTTATTGCTGTTTTAGTAACCGATTTCGTAATTAACTGCGGTATAAGATTTTTTTTCCATGTTCGAAGTGAATTGGCTGGGAGAGAGGAATTATTTGTAAATTTTTCGGTGTTCATAATAGTTTTTAGGGTTCCGTAGCCAAATGGCAAAAAAAACGGAACAATTATAATTTTGTCATGTCCGTCTGTCCGTCTATCTGTCTGTCCGTCCGTCATAGCTATTTTCTCGGAGACTAGTTTGGGAATATAGAATTCAATAAATCTTTAAAGGGAAACATATGCACAGCAGTAGAAGTCTACCGGTTGAGATAAAGTTAAACATATGTCATCTAAATTGGTCCAGCGGGTTAAGCGCGAATAGGTAACAGACAGTCAGACAGATTTTGTACGAGTGTTTGTTGCCCCTATACAGCTAAACCAATTTTGATGAAATTTTGTGAGCATATTTGAGTGGTTCCACTTCCATGGATGAGTAGAAATTATTAACCGGCCAAGTGCGTGTCGAGCCATTCGCAATGTAGGGTTCACTAGCTAGGCAACTATTGAATGTACAATTTTTTTACTTCACCGAGTAAATTTGTTTAAGTTGGTCAGTTATTTATTACTCGTTAATTTGGGATCTATTCGAAACGTTACATAGGGAAAACGAGATTCCGTATCCCTGCGCTCACGCGTCACGGCGCTCAAATTGAACTTTAAATGTAACTGTTTAAAGTTTGGTTTAAATTCAACGCCGCCGCGCGCGCGCGCTGGATAGGGAATCTCCCTTTAACGTAACGTGTCGAATAGAGCCTCTTGTACAGCCTCCTTAGCTCCGGTAGTTTTTATTTTAATTCCGTTATATATACTACTACCATGGGTCTCCAAAAACAATGATTTAGTTGGCAGGGGGTGGGGAAACTTGTTTCTAAGAAAAATAAGCACTTTAAAGCTTTCTAATATTTCACAAACCATTCCCTAAATAGAAAAACGTTTCAGGCCAACCCACAATACTTCAAGACCTATTTAATGGCACCCGACATTATGGTATACGCAAGAAAAAAAATTATAACATCCCAATTTTAGGTGGGAAATACTATTTTTTTTTTTCGAATTTTTATTTTACTAAATACTTTGTCGGTCTGAGTAAGTCGAGCTTTATAGAACTAAGCATCTCCGAGCTATGCTGAGGGCGGACGAACAGACATATTGGCGAAGCTATAAGGGTTCTTTAATGACTACGGAATCCTAAAAATGGATCCCGAAAGTAAGTGCTGGTTTTTCGAGAAGGGTAAAGTCTGTCGGGCTCACTAGTAAATAAATTCTTGTTTGATAATTAATTACGAAAACAGAAAAACGAATGTGTTTAGTAATTAACTACGAACGAAGAAAATTGCTCGATTACGGAAACGGAAAATAAATTCTTTTTTGATAACTAATTACGAAACAGCGAAAAATAATTCCTCTTTCGTAGCCAATTACGAAACCGCAACTACGAAAACGGACCAAACGACATTTTTTTATATAAATGCAGGTAACTTAATAAAAAACAAAATGTTAAATTGATGAATCTTTCACTGCATAGAAATGTACTTACATTCGCCCTGTTAGATTCAGAGTATTGAAAATTCTAACCTTATTATTAACTTAATATTTATAGGTACTCAGTAAAGAAATATATTATAGTTTAAGTTATTGAACGAAATAATTTACATTGCGATGGATAATTTCAATATTTTTTTATTAATTTTCTATCTATATCAAAAAATCCAAACAATTAAGTGGAGTGATAATTATTGGAGTGATAATTATACAGGCAATTAAATAAATAAGGTTTAATCTTAATCGTGGCAAACACACTCATCATTAAAGCGTCCGACTCAGTCTTTAAACATACACTCAACAGCAATGAAATTGCTCTGCGACAACGGCCTAAGTGCTTCGCCGTGCGTCTTCTCTAAGTTGTGTCGTGATATACCTACAAATAACTGTTATGTGTAAGGTAGGTAATACTCGTTTTATTCAACAGGGCCAGTATGCTATTAACAGCCGAATATATTCGCCAGTCGTGCAGAATACATATTTGAGCTGCGGCGGTGAGACCAGGGTAGACCCATATCTGGTCATGCAGATTAGGCACGGGAAGTGGGAGGTGAGAGAAAGGACTTTTGGACATTGGTCCGCTTTTTTAGCATTGGCTAAAGTGATTTTTTTCACTCCTCCTATTCGAAAAGGGAGTATTTCGTTGTCCGTTTAAGAGGATACGTGAGCTCCCTTATCAGATTTGAGAAATTTAAATCAATGTTGCTGTCTCGCAGGCGCGGGCGGAGCGACAAAAGGTGCGATAAGGAGAACTGCAGCTCCGTCGAAAAATCCGACGTAAAAAACTCAGAAATCAAGGTTTCGTTCTCGACATTTTCCTTTCCAAAATTAAACCAATCGTAATGAAATTTTGGGAACTGGATGAGAAGGAAATGATCTGGGTCGGACCGTTTTGATTTTTGCGTTTATTATTGTGTTTTTTGTATACCAGGCAGTTCTTTGCGGCATATTCAATCGGGCCATTTTCAGCACTGTTTGGAGTCACCTAGTTCTATAAAGAACAAAAATATCACGAAAATCAAAACGTACCGACAAAGGAAATTGATCTTATTTCAAAAAATCATTGATCTACGATCAAAATCCATGGAGGAATATGTCGAGAACGTTTGTATGGAAAAATTACCACTAGCGTGTTCTCTTAAGGCCGTTCCTATACCCAGCTCAGCCGTCACTGCCACTCGTGTAACGAGTGAAAAAGAAAGTGCTACGCAAAGAACCCACATGCCGCGGTCGTGCTTCTCGCTCCTTCCAATGCAAACGGACATTGTCCGCTGAGACAGTTGCCTGCCTCGATTGCTCAAGGTCATTATTTCTTGTGAGCGTCTTAATACTTACGTTTTTCCTTTTCAGGCAGACGAATCTTTGAAGCAATTTGTACACTGCGTCCTCGTCAAAAACGACTTGATGACAAGCCAGGGTATTTTCCAAATGGATGTCGCTTTGACCCAGTTTCATGACATCAATGACCCAAAAGGTAAGTAGACAGTAAAAGACAGTAACTTACTGTTTCAAGAGGCTTCCCCCGCCGTCACACACACTCATTCAACTTCATCAACATATTGCAAAATTTGTTGTGAAGTTTGCAATATGTTGGCTGAATGTATCCCTAAAGCGGTCTGGCTGACAAGAGCTAATGACCTTGAGCAATCGAGGCAGGCAACTGTCTCAGCGGAGAATGTCTGTTTGCATTGGAGGGAGCGAGAAGCACGACCGCGGCATGCGGGCGGTATACGTAGAAAATCAGAAAAATTAAGATTTAAAAAAATCACACATTGCATGAACAATAAGGTAAATCAGCATTTTTTTAGTATGAGTATGATATAATAGTGTAGATATTTAATTATAGACATTTGCGTTAAGAAACTGAACATTATATGTATAATAGGATTAGAAGTCGCAACTTCACGATTTTTTTTCATGGAAATAATTTCATGTAATCCTAATATTTATGAAGCGGCAAGTTTTTTAAGTATATAATATTTTACTCGCCTTACAAAATCAAATAGTTTTCGTTTAAATAAAGCCAATTTAGGTCTTGTCAGCGCCTTAAATCGTGGTTACACTGAGTGTAGTTTGTGACATAATGATACTTTTAATTCCAATAGTTCCACGAGAACGGGTTTTCTGCGGGTCATACCAGTTAGGTATTTCAATGCTTTTTCTTATATCTATAATCATCTACATATATGTATTGTATCATACGGTAGGTACGCAAATCCTACTACTACTGCTACTACAGCCTATTTGCGTCCCACTGCTGGGCACAGGCCTCCTCCCATCATGAGAGGGTTTGGGCTATAGTCCCCACGCGGGCCCAGTGCGGATTGGGGACTTCACACACATCTTTGAATTACTTCAGCGCCATCTATTATTGCATTTAACACTTATTTCGGGCGTACGCTGATTTGTTTGAAGGTTGTCATTCTAAGTTTACCTTACTTCTTCTATGTTCAAATCAAGAAGAAAGCAAGAAGGTGGAGGCAAGTAGGTAGTACAGGACCAGACTGAGTGGCCACGAGCCTTGGGGGAGGCCTAATCTCCAACAGTGGACGTCTTTCGGCTGAAATGATGATGATGATGAAATTCTGTCTACGCGGGACGAAGTCGTGGGCACTAGTTTACAATGTTGGTAGGATAGGATTGGATCTGGGACATGGCAGTGCCCCCGCCAAGACGAGTCAACGGAAGGGCAAGGCAATAACTACCTTTCAGTTTCATTCTAAAAATCAAAAGTGGCTTAGCCGTTTCGTTACTGAATTATTGACACAAAATGAACGGGTCTATATCGTCACCCTTACGAAACTGCCAGACGCCGCATTTTGAGTCATTGAACAACGCAGTTTTTTTATGGTGGGATTTATTAATCTATTAATTAATTGTTTTGCACTAAGTTAAGGCCCTTCCCTGACCCAGCATCGTCAAATTGCTCATTTAAGATCATACTTTTCTAAGAAATGTCAAAAGTTAAAAATATGAAAAAAACATATGTTATATTTGATTATATCATCCTTACATTGACAGCTTTCGATACACGTTTCACGAAACTTCGCTCGATACAATTTAATTCCAAAGTAACCTCTAACTCGGACCGCTAATCCAACTTTACTCCAGTTTATTATATCAAACAGTGTAAAACTAATTATAACACAAAAAATATCCATATTATATGCATACATCGACAGCTTTATAAATGCCATTTTTTTAGACGGTATTTTTATAGAAATTAAAACGTGTTAAAAAGTAACTAAATCGGGCGTTCTGTGCGTAGCGCTTTCTCTTTCACTCGTCCCACGAGTGACAGTGACGGCTGAGCTGGGTCTATGAACCGCCTTAAGACTGACGAAACATTGCTACTACTATTACAGTCTATTTGCGTCACACTGCTGGGCACAGGCCTCGTCTCATCACGAGAGGGTTTGGGCTATTGTCCCCACGCGGGCCCAGTACTGATTCCAAAATAAATAAAAAGCCATGGTGGCCCGATCGGTCGGAGGTTCGATTCCGGCTCGCACCTCTAAGTTTACTATACGTGCGAAATTCAATTTGAATTTTCCATGAGCTTTTCGGTGAAGGAAAACATCGTGAGGAAACCTGCGAAGTAATTCAAAGATGTGTGTGAAGTCCCCAATCCGCACTGGGCTCGCGTGGGGACTATAGCCCAAACCCTCTCATGATGAGGGGAGGCCTGTGCCCAGCAGTGGGACGCAAATAGGCTGTACCTAGTACTAGTAGTAGTAGTAGTAGTAGTAGTAGTAGATCCTTATGCTCCCAAGTGCTTAAAATCGGAGCTAAAGTAATTCAAAGACAAAACCCGCAGTCAATGCACTTCAAATTATTGATAACAATTGGCTATGGGTGAAAAATGACAATGTGCTCGATTATTTTTTTATGGATAGGAATAACCTTCCGTATCAAGAGAAAAAAATCTCAGAATTTTCAGTGCCGTAGATTTCGCGTAAAAAAAAGAAATTGATTTTGTGTTATGACGTTTGAAAAAAGGTGTTTCCTTGGTCCAAGTATGCAGCACTACTTCTTGAAAAAATCAATAATGTCAATAGTGTCAACACTTTTTTTCAAGAAGTAGTGCTGCATACTTGGACCAAGGAAACACCTTTATTTCAATCGTCATAACATAACGCAAAACCAATTTTATTTTTTACGCAGAATCTACGGCACGGAAACTTCTGAGATTTTTTCTCTTGACACGGAACGTTGTTCCTATCCTTAAAAAAATAATCGAGCACTTTGTCATTTTGCACCCATAGCCAATTTAACTACATGTTTACAAAACTTAGAAGGCGCGTGGATTAAGCAAAAATAGACTCTGCATCAACGGCTTAAGTGCTTCAACGCGCGCCTTCTAAGTTGTAGCGTGCTATACGTATTTCGCCCACTTACCGCGATGCATCTTCTCGCTCCCTCCAATGCAAACAGGCATTGATTGCTCAAGGTCATTAGCTGTCAGCGAGTATAGTGCGTCTTAAGACCATCTTAAGAGGGTTAGGGTCTTATCACACTTGCGATTCGCGAACGAGTTTTGTATGGAGGCGAACACGCCGCGAGTTCGCTGCGTACGAGTTTTGTATTGAAAATCGCTTTCAACTCGCTCGCAAATCGCAAGTGTGATAAGGCCCTTAATCCTGAAAAGTGGCAACGTCGCAAATAGCCGTCAAATATTTTGCTGTTTTCATTAATTTCTGAATATTACTGAATGAAAACATGAATTATTATCGTTCTATGGTTATATAGGCCGTGTCCGCCGTGTGGTTACGTATATTGAACCTGTCGCCTGTGTTCAAATGCTTCAAAACTCCAATCATAAAAAGTCAGAATAGGCATCGACGACTGAGAAATCTTTCACTAGAAAACTTCTTCTACTGGCTTCGTTTATTTGTTTGTTTGTTGTTCCTTCCTTCACGTCGCAACGATGGGGCATATTTGGATGAAATGGTACCTATGGAGATAGTTTGAGACCCCGGGAATAAGTAACATAACTTTAACCATCTACCTATATGTATTTATGGGGTACGCAAATTCTAAGACTACGCGGGACGAAGTCGCGGGCAAACGGCTAGTTTGAATACATTTTAGTGATATTCTATTATTTTTTGTATGGCCGATCCTTTGGAAGAATAGTAGGCATTATTGCAGAGGCCGTCAAGTAGAGCACTGCCGGACAAGTCAGTCAGTTATGAGGCTGTGCCAAGCTGGGGCCTATTTCTCGAAGCTTATTAGTCTAATAATATTACTCCATGAGCTAATACTTTTTACAAGTTCATTAAGTAGTGTGCGTTTCTAGAAGCTACGATGGTAGAATATTGGTTACTAGTTGCTAACTATAAATATTAGCTTAGTACCTGTTTCTCCAAGCTTATTAGACTAATAATATGATCACAGGAACTAATATGTTTTACAATTTTATTAGTGTGCGTTTCTGAAATCTACGATTGTAGATATTAGTAACTAGCTGTTAACTAGTCAATATTTGGCTAATATTACGCAAGTAAAGTCAGTTTTGTTTCATGAAAGTTCAATTTCATTGCTACGCTTGTAAATTACAAGGGTAAAGCTATTGGTCTCGGAAGCCTTGTAAAAGTTATTAGTACAATTTATTAGACCTAAAATACCGGATAAACAATTAAAATGTGGTCAGATTCAGTACTCAATATCTGAATAGAAACACTTACGAGGCAGAAGTAACGTTAAAATTCAATGAAAGGTTTCGGTTAACTAGGCACGAGAATGGAAGACCCCAAGCTTGTATCGGGCCTGGGTTGCAGAGGTTGACTCACTTGACTGAGACAATCTGGAAAAGCTCCCAAATAAAATATTTTGCTTTCAAGACAGCCGTCCGTGTAGTCTTTAAAACCATTATTTTTAGATCCATATAATTACGAAGAATAAAGATCGTTTTAAATTTAGTACTTTATAATAAACCACTCTTTTGCTTATTTACGATCCCACCAAAACTGCATACTTACATCGCTGTTTTTTTTTTAATTTGGCATACCTAAGTCATAGGCTGCGTATTAAGTTCAGCCTATCTTAACTAATATTTTTCATTGATTTACCACTATCAGTTACTAGTCTAGTAAAAATATTGGAGAAACAGGAATTATTAGAACTTGTAATTTGGTATCTAGTAAATAATGAGTCTAACGACTAATAAACTAGTAAAACTAATAGTTTCAAGAAACACACTAATTTGCCTACTTATTAGTAATATTTTTCACTCGCGTACTACAATTAGTTACTAGTCTAGTAAAAAATATTGGAGAAACAGGAATTATTAGAACTTGTAATTTAAACACTAGTAACTAATGACTAATAGTAATGTGCTCTTTTATTAGTATAGTAATTACTATACTAATAAAAGAGTATTGACATAATTATGTTGACAGTGCCATCTATTTCACATCACACTAACTACTTACTGACATCTGCAATGCAGTGTCGCATACCATATTGTGTGTAACGTGTACCTAACTAAAATATTTTATCCATAATATGATATGTTTCATTTTCTTCCAGCATTAAGAGAATACGAGGAAAACATAGATCTATGTTTACCAAAGAAAGCCGATAGACCTGTGGAAATTGCATGGAAATTCGCAAAATGCTATCAACAAATTGCTTATGAGTATTCATTGTTCTAACTCGCGCCATCTAGTGGTGTATTTGGGTACAGAAGTAGCAGTTCACACTTGGTATCTTCGTAGTTGCTGCATCGTCCGATAGAGGTCACTTATCTTAATATACTTTTAGTTACCTATACTCACCGCATTATTTGTAAGTATTTATTTATTTATTTATTTAAAAGTACAGCCACATCGTATACATAACACTTTAGTAGTAGTAAACAACATGAAAACAAAGACAATTCTGATATATACGACAATTACGGAGTACATGTATTATCTGTTGGTAATCCTAAAATAAATAAATAAATAAATACATAACAATGACAGTATATGACATGAGCTACATTAAATTAAGAAAAATGCTTTTGAATTTAGTAAAAATAAAAATTTATTAGTTTTATAAATTAAATTAAATGTCGCAGAATTTCAGTTTTGAAATGGTTGAGGTTGTGATGAAATATGTCAATGCTTTGGCTCCTGCTCAAGATAAGGTTATATTCATTGCAAATTCGTACCGATGGCGATTGCAATCCGAGGTTGGTCCTAGTCGATGGAGTAGAAAAGAGCTTGGTTATTGGTGTCCGGGGGTAGTTGCGTGGTGCAGACAAGGAAAGTCCCTCCAGAAAGCTACTGCACTGTGCCCGCCCGTTGACCACTTTGTGGAGAAAACACAAGTCCAGCATAATGCGGCGGTCACGTAGGCTTGTCATATTAAATTTAAAAAGTCGTTGATCATAAATTATGGGCTTCTATGTGAGAAGCCAATTGTATTAAATGCAAGGTGCTTCGTAAAAACTCTTTGTATTTTTTCAACCCTTTGTGAGTGTATACTATAGAAAGGGCTCCATACAATCGAGGTGTATTATAGGTACTATACTGTTTGTTCAACGGGGTCAAGCAAAACATTGTGAGGATATTTTACACACTGAATCAGCTTTCGATTCTAAGAATGTTTCTTTAGGAGTTGGTAAAAAAATGTAGGTATGGAATTCAGCTATTATTGTGAGCAAGTGTGTAAAATATCGTCACAATGTTAATAGTAAATTACAGACCTAGGGTGGTGAATTCGTAAATGTCCCAGATCGCAGGTTTCTGTGGCCCGAATCGAAGGTGAGGGCCATAAATATGCGATCTGGGGCTTTACGAATTACCGCCCGTGGTTTGTCAAAAGTTTTACGTCTTGCCTTGGCCAAAAAGTGAGATTTTCTCTCCGCGTAGCGGGCAGACTATCCCACTTTACGGCCAAGGGGATGTAAAAAATATTATGTCAAAAATTCCATACTGGGCCATAATTTTTAGGGTTCCGAAGTCCACAAGGAACCCTTATAGTTTCGCCATGTCCGTCCGTCCGTCCGTCCGTCAGTCTGTCGGCACTATTGCTCGGAGATGCTTAGTTCTAGAAAGCTGTAATTAAGCATGAATATTACATATTAGTTACGCTGACAAAGTGGTACAATAAAATTTTGAAATATATTTTTTATAGGGTACCTCCCCTACTCGTAAAGTGGGGATGTAAGTATTTTTTTTCTTGCGTACCCCATGGTGCGTTGAATAGGTCTTCAAAAAATATTTGGGTTTGTTAAAACCATTTTTTGATTAAGTGATGCGTTTGTGAAATATTAAGCTTTAAAGTGCTATTTTTTGGTAGAGTCACGTGTCCCCCCCCCCTGCCAGCTATTAAATGGTGGTATTTGGATGGCTGAAAAGAATCACGGTTATGGCATATATCTATAACGTAGTTGAAAGGAAAACGATCACACCTAAGTAGGCTGTACAAACTTACGAGTCATGGTCGACCAACTTATGAAATGATTAAAAACCAATGATTTTTCTCGAGCGGCAGGGGCGTCGGGCGGGCACGTCATACCACAGGCTAGCTAGATGCTAGTAAGTCTTAGAAAGGTACTGTGGGCATCGTCAACTTCGGAACCCTATAATTTGCGCGTGGCCCGACACGCACTTGGCCGGTTTTTTGATTAAGTGATGCGTTTGTGAAATATTAAGCTTTAAAGTGCTATTTTTTGTTAGAGTCACGTGTCCCCCCATTAAATGGTGGTATTTGGATGGCTGAAAAAAATCACGGTTATGGCATATATAACGTAGTTGAAAGGAAAACTATCACAGCTAAGTAGGCTGTACAAACTTACGAGTCATGGTCGACCAACTTATGAAATGATTAAAAACCAATGAATTTTCTCGAGCGGCAGAGGCATCGGGCGGGCACGTCATACATACCACAGGCTAGCTAAGATGCTACATAAGTCTTAGATAGGTACTGTGGGCATCGTCAACTTCGGAACCCTATACTTTGCGCGTGGCCCGACACGCACTTGGCCGGTTGTTATTTACTAAGTAACTCGAATAATAATAAATACCTACCTAAAAAACATTCTTAGAATCGGTAGCTGATTCATTAGCTGATAACATGTATTGCCGCAACGTTTTACTGGCCCTATTTTCAATAAATACACTATAGAATACTCAGGCATATTTGCAACAACGCTGCTATATAATCATGAGTTAACCTTTTAGCACTTTTAGTCGAGTTAGGTTAAGACAGCGGGAAACCGGTGGAAGCGAGTAGCACAGGACCGGTCTGAGTGGCGAGCCTTGAGGGAGGCCTATGTCCAGCAGTCTTTCGGCTGAAATGATGATGATGATGATTAAGTTGAGACACACCGAGTTAACAGGCTCTTAGAGATCTTCTACTATCTAAAGTCCCGCGCCTTCATGTTTCAAAATGCTTCAATTTTTTTATTATTATTTAAAAAGCACCACCAACACTCTCCACGCATAGTTGATGGCTGTCTCAGCACGCACACATGTGTTGAGAGTATTGGTGGTACTTTTTTAATACATTGAAGCGTTTTGAAATTAAAGGCTTTAGATAGTAGAAGATCTCTACCCGGAGTACAGGTAACGTCACGTAACTTGAGCGGTGAGCAAAACTAGAGGGGATTTCTGCGCATGTACCTACGACTAAGCCCGACTTATTGCACCAACGTCACTAACCTCGGGTTGCCTCGAGTTCGATACAACTAACCGTTAATTAATAGCCTAATCCTAGGTTAGTGGCTTGCAAGTGGGCGTAAAGGGCGAATATTTGCACGCACGACAAAGCGCCCCCTGCGTCCCGCGCCCCTCTGCCGATTAGACCTTATTTTTGACTTCTGCGCACCGAAGGATACCGCTCAAGTTCCGTCCGATGCCTTGTACGAGTTTACGTACAAGCTAAGCTTGTACAAGCTTAGCTTGCACGTAAACTGTGTACAAGTGTCACCGTGTTCTCTGGGATCCGTTACATATTACGACAAAAATGTGAAATAGGATGCGTGGAACGATATCAGTTCCAAATTTTGTAATATATGATTACGACATACCAATTGTACCATATTAACTTATTTTGGTATGAAAAGACGATCCTAACGGTGAAACAGTTCATTCCTGATTTTCATTTTATTTTTATTTTGTATTCTTTCTGACGATCGCAATGTGAAATTCTCTTATTTTGACATGTAAAATATGCTGTAATTTGATATTGAGAAATAAATGTCTATGTCTAAATAAGTTCTTCATTCTAAAATCACACACCAGGGCTCACACACACTTGTGCTTTACATAAGTACTCCTGCTCACACACATATGTCAAACACTAGATAGGTACATTCATGCTCACATACTCATAAATCAGTGCTCATACACTCGTGCTCACACACTCATGTTCACACACTTATGCTTACATACTGCTGCCCACACACTCGTTTTCACACACCCGTGCTCACTCCACACACTCATGCTCACATACTCATAAATCAGTGCTCATACACTCGTGCTCACACACTTATAACTCAAACACTTGTGTTCACAGTCACACACTCGTTCACACTCTGATTTACACACCCTCGTGCTTACGCACCCTATCTCACACACTCGTGATCACACTCCCGTGCTCACACACACACTTGTGCTTTACATAGGTACTCCTGCTCACACACATATGTCACAGGTAGCTTGGACCACCACAACAATTTCTGTTTTTCCCAAAGGTGTAACTGGTAGAGAATGCCTTATGGCATTAAGTTTGTCTTTTTTATTCGTCTTTACTAATGTGTAAGTTTAAATAAATAAGTAAATAGGTACGTAAGTAAAAAAAAGTATTCCGTATGTAGGTACCTACTACCAACAAAATTATAGAATTCACAAAGTTTTTTGTTATACATAGTTTCATGTGGTACCTTAGCAGTCAATTTAAAAGTTAACCATTGACACAACTTGTCTTTTTTTAATCCACGATTTTTATGTCGATGGTATAGGCAAACGAGGGCACAGCCCACCTGATGGTAAGTGGTCACTGCGGCCCATGGACACCGAAATCCTTTGATCCCCCATTAAGAAACCATAAGATCTCGAATGCGTTGCCTACCCTGAGGCCTAAGATGGAATGCCTCTGTGCCAGTAATTTCCCCCTACCGGAACACAACAGTGCGAGCACTGCTATTTGATTGCTGCTTGTATTATTTTATTTGAACAAGAAAGAGATCTCTCTCTCTCTCTCTCTCTCTCTCTTCTACAGCCTATTTGCGTCCCACTACTGGGCACAGGCCTCCTCTCATCACGAGAGGGTTTGGGATATACTTAGTCCCTACGCGGGCCCAGTGCGGATTGGAGACTTCACACACATCTTTGAATTAATTAACAGATGCGTGCAGGTTTCCTCACGATGTTTTCCTTCACCGAAAAGCTCAGTGGTAAATTCAATTTGAATTTCGCACATAATTAAACTTAGAGGTGCGAGCTGGAATCGAACCCCCGACCCTCTGCATGAGAGGCTGTAGGTCGAACCACTAGGCCACCACGGCTTTATATGCATATACATTGACAGCTTTATGAATGCCATTTTTTTAGACGGTATTTTAATAGAAATTAAAACGCGTTAAATACTAACTAACGTAGCGCTTTCTCTTTCACTCGTTGCACGAGTGACAGTGACGACTGAGCTGGGTATAGGAACGGCCTTAAGCAAAAATATTATTACCTATATTGGTTATGGAAGCCGTGGTAGCCTAGTGGTTTGACCTACCGCCTCTCATGCAAAGGGTTTGGGGTTCGAATCCGGCTCGCACCTCTGAAATTAGGTATGTTCAAAATTAAATTTGAATTTACCACTGAGCTTTTAGGAAACCTGCACGCATCTGCGAAGTAATGCAAGGATGTTGGAGTCACCAATCCGCGTTGGGACCGCGTGGGGACTATAGCCCAGACCCTCTCGTGATGAGAGGAGGCCTGTGCCCATCAGTGGGACGTAAATTAGGCTGTTGTGGTTGTGGTGTGGTTATATGGCTATATCTAAACGCTACCTGTCCTACAACTTCACTGAATCTTCATTTGAAACCTTCATTCCGTTGAGAACGAATAAAACAAAAACCAAAAATATGCATCGAACAATGCATTATAATAACGATGCAATTTTCAAACGAACCAATTTGAATTTAGAAGCCTCGCCCGTTACGCCCATGACTGCTCCCGTATTGGCTACTAGTAACATTGTTAGAACATTCCCGACCAAAATATGTCGGTCCCTCTCTTTCGCGAGGACATACAGCTTTAAATAGATCTGCTCTTTCACTCGCACACAAAGATTATGATAGGAGAGATTACAAAGAGTTTACAGTTAATGCGGTTCTTCTACGCTGGAAGGTGTTCCAAGGACATTGTATTAACAAAAACGCCCACATAATTTTAAAACTTATTTCCTTTGCTACGGGGTTCATATTAGTTTGGTCGCGATGAGTGAGATAAGCCATTTAGCTTTGAAGCACGGTCAGGTATAATTTTTTAAAATGGTCTTTTGCCAAATGCCATGGCTATAGTATTTTTAATGGGAGACTATGTTTTTTTTTTTATATTTTGAAAACATTGCCCGCAGTCGTTTCTATAATTATTGGCTTATCAAGATTTTAGATAAAGGTTTAACATGCTTTATGGGATGGTGTCCTTCCGTACGAATTGAAATGGCATGGACTTTGTATTTGTATGGTTAATAAAATGAGTGTTGCCAGACATCATTTACGTTTTTTGTGACTTAGATACCTACTTGAGTATCTACATGTACCTAATATAGGTATAGTCTACCTTAAAAGTTCATATTATGTAGCATAAGGTTAGCTTGAGTTTCTGAACAATAAAAGAAGAATAACGAAGTTAAACGTTGGGGTATAGCTACCTACATACGGTTCCCCTTGTTTACGCATAATTTTTTTTGGCAGAATTCGATTTTGCATAATCAGTATAGGCATAATAGTGTTTACGCCGAAACTAATCTCGCATAACGGTTTCTCGTCGAATTCTATTATGCATAATCTATTTACGCCGAATAGTATTCACGCATAATTTTCGAATTCCGAATATTATTTAGGCAGAAAATTACTTTCGCCGAAATTTGTTACGCCGAAAACTACTTTCGCATACCTTTATTTTCGCCGATTTAATTAAATGAGTATCCTGTATAACATCGATGATTATCTAAATAGGGAGAGGGGGGATTTTTACTAAATGATAATTTCGTTTACTTATATAAAAAATAACCTAACCTAACCTATGCGAGTCGACTTTGCTCCACTTTGGTGTTACCGCACACCGTGAACTGCCGAACTCTATCTAATAAAGATAAGTATGTTGAACAAATTATATCATACAAAATTTTATACTTAGCTAAAATCGTTTATGACATACATTTTCGGAATTCCAGTTTTCGGACTAGGAATTTTATATAAACTTTGGCGCTCTCTACATTGTTGTTTCGGACATAAATTCGGACAATATTTCGGCCTATCAAAATTCTGCTAAATTACTAGTTAGTATGCCAAACAATATTATGCATAATAAAATTCGGCCAAGTCAATATTATGCCAACACAATATTCGGGTTAACACCCATTCGGCCAATTAAGAATTATGCTTAATAAAAATTCGGCAAAGTCAAGATTCGGCGTAAATAAATTATGCGAAGCCAGTTATGCGTAAACAGTTTCGGACAAAAAGAATTATGCCAAATAGATGGCACCCACCTACATACATATAGGTACCCATCCGCCAGCACAGCACCTACTTATTTACGGCCCACTGCTGGGCACAGTGCCCTCCCATCTAGAGAGGGATTGGGCTGTCAACATCAAACCATTTCTTATACCCAGATTTTTATTTTTGGCATTAACCTGGTGTACCTACTTAAGTACTTCGAAATAATAATATAATCATGAAATCCATATATTAAAATGCGAAAGTAACTCTGTCTGTCTGTCTTTTACCTCTTCACACTTCAACCGCTAGACCGATTTAGATGAAATTTGGTATGGAGTTACTTTTTATCCTGGAAAAGTTAAGCTCCTGTCCGCGACTGCGCCCGCGTGGAATACGATTATCGCGTTCCCGTGGGAACTATGCGTTTTTCCAGGGTGAAAAGTGGCCTGTCCTTTCCGGAGACCCGAACTATCTCCATACCAAATTTCATCCAAATCGGTCCAGCGGTCGAAGCGTGAAGAGGTAACTGTCAGACAGACAGACAGAGTTAGGTACATTCGCATTTATAATAAGTACCTATTGATATGAATATGGATACATTTTCATTTCTCTTAAAAATACAACTCTTTGAGAAGCGAAACCTGGCAACACTGGTAATGATGATTATTGATGATCGGACCACACGCGGTGATTAAAAATGACTTTTTCCGTCTTTCCTATCCGCAGAGCCATTTTCTATTATATACGGTTTCCGTGTACCTATAGCAAGACACAGCTAGAAGGCGCGTGGCGAAGCACTTAAGCCGTTGACGCAGAGTCTATTATTGCTTAATCCACGCGCCTTCTAAGTTGTGTAAACCTGTACATTGCGAATGACATTTGACCGCAATTTATTGAAACTTAATTGTTATTTGTATGATCGTGGAATGCCTTTATACATTTTTATGTTCTTCAACCCTTTCATTAACCTAAAGATAACTTGGTGCCATGTTTTTTACGGTCGTAAAGCTTTTCTTTGTCAAGACAAAATAATCTAACTGGCATCACGTAGCGAATGTATACCTATTACTATCATGTAGAGCTTATTTTAAGTAGGTTTGGGCTTTAGACCTCATGCGGGCCCAGTGCGGATTGGGGACTTCATACAAATCCTTGAATTACGTTCCTCCCAAATACCTACGTGCTGGTTTCGTCACGATTTTTTCCTTCATCTAAAATCTCAATTGTAAATTGTAGCTAATTGAATTTCGCACATAAAAGTGCTCTGGGCGGGACAAGATTAGAACCCACACTGAGAGAGGCGGCAGGTAATATCAAACCACTAGGCTATCACGGCTGTAGCTTATTTTATCTACACATATCATAAACTGCGTTCAGAAACCGCAAATTATGACCAGCATTAAGATTAACTGTTTAGTTACAGCAGATTGTGAAAATGTTCTAATAGCTGTATTAGAGCTGTAATCGAATTCGATTGTCTAATAGCGTTCAAATTTCGAACATCTAAGAACAGCAATGCCCGCCTATATTCTTCACTCAGACAGAGCGAAAGTTTGTTCCAAATTCAAATGTCGGCTCTATTTAGTCCACGCTTTTTGAAAATCGAATGTGAGACACTGACGTATTCGAATTGCCGCCATTGTGGACAGACTTTGAAGCATCTTAGAGGATTTTTTAAAATTAGTGTAGATAAAGTTGTGTATAGCAGAACACAACTTAGAAGGTGCGCGGCGAAGCACTTAAGCCGTTGACGCAGAGTCTGTTATTTCTTAATCCGCGCGCCTTCTAAGCTGTGTCGTGTTATATGCAGCTGTACATAATTAGGGCTTAAAACACTCGTGCGATATTATTATGAAACTCGCCTATCGGCTCGTTTCATAAAACCCCACTCGTGTTTTAAGGACCTTTATTACGTAGCAGTTACATAACCTACTAATAATAGCATTCAATACTATAATCGAAGCTCCCTGTCAAGATTTAATAACTGTATCTACATCAACTTGAGGAAGGTTGTTTTAAAACCATAATGATAGTATTAGAGTAGCCAGGATTTTAAAAACGCCTTTGATTCAGAAACTACGCTACCTGCTCCAATAGCTGACTAGAAAACATGAACCTAAAGTAAGTTGCCTAGGGCTGAATAGTCTAGACTAGATAATTTAACTTCTAAAGGTCAGCAACGCAATGGTGATCCATTGGAGCTACCTGCTTAACACCAGCCAATGCAAAAAATGATAATTATGATTTTGGATATGTCAAGTGGGTACCTAAATAAATACATATCTTGAGACACTTCAAACAAACTAAGCAAAGCTATGGGTGCTAGACAGAGAAATAAGTACTTGAACTTTATAAAAAAGTACTTGAACTTTATAAAAAAGATAAAGTACAAAATAAAAAGCACCTACAAAAACCGGGAACCGGGAGACGAGCTGTCGGTAGGCCTCCAACAAGATGGAGCGACGACCTCGTGAAGGTCGCGGGAAACCGGTGGAAGCAAGTAGCACAGGACCGGTCGGAGTGGCGAGCCTTGGGGGAGGCCTATGTCCAGCAGTGGACGTCTTTCGGCTGAAATGATGATGATGATGATGATGATGACCTACAAAACCCGATTACGTAAAATATATATTTAAAAAAAAACAGTATATGTTACTAGCTGCTCAGTTACTTAGCCCTTGCACCAAGCCGCTAACCTCCGGTCAATGTATTTCCGGTCTCGAAGATATTAGATCCTCGAAAATATAAGAGATTAAAGACCCTATTTTAAAAATAGACTTATTTAAAAAGAAACGCCACCACCACAAAAACAGCCTATTTATGGCTCACTGCCGGGCACAGGCCTCCTCCCATCACGTGAGGGTTTGGGCTATAGTATAGTCCCCACGCCCAGCGATATTCAAAATATCGCTGGACATAACTGGAAGAGAAAAGCAGAAGACAGAAAAGTATGGAGACAACTGGAGGAGGCCTATACCCGAAAGGGACCTTAGCTTAAGTATAAGTTTTTTTCACTTAAAATTCTATAGTCTAATTATTTTGTAAAGTTAAGGAAATAAAGGCTTATTATTATTATTATTATAGTCCCCACGCGGGTCCAGTGCGGATTGGGGACTTCACACACATCCTTGAATTACTTATTTTATCGCAGTGGGTAACTCACACCATCGAAGAAACTCGGAGTGGATTTTTTAAATGTTTTTTGTATACCTATTAAGGCTAACAATATTTAAACAATTAAAAAAAACTTAAACGCCATAAGCTAAGGTGGCAGGGTTATCTGAACAACAATTTTCAATGGAGAATACATAATGGGTTTCTTTTACCGATCCAAAATTATAGCTCTTCAAATGAATTGTATTCGGTGAACTAATTTCGGTAGTTTACTGTATTATAATGATTATTAAGTATTCATATTCGATCTCGAAATTGTACTACCTGATAAAAAGTTATGTGTTTGATATAGAATAGCGACTATTGGATTGGTACTTTGGTATTGTCGAGAAACTTGTAACACAAGTGCAAGAATTACTTTTTTAACACTGTTGCTCAAAAAGTAAAAATTTCGATAACTGTTTAGCGTGCGAAAAGATTGTATTAAAAATGTCGTTTGATACACGTCCGAAATTGTCATTTTCATTCGTCCCTATAACGCGCGCTTTCGCTCGCGCAACGTAACAGGCACTCGTGATAAAATGATAAACATTTCGCACTTGCGTCAAACTGTACTATTGCTTTAGGTAATGAGTATTCGATCCAGAAAATCAACATCGTCAAGTTTACAGAAGGCACCTTACCGATCAATTACTTTCACAGTTACTACATAATTTGCATAAGTACCTTACTAATGCTAAAAAAGAAAATTGTGCGCTCCTTCTTCTCATACAGCAATAAAAGGTGATTCGGTAAGCAAATTTATGATTATAATAACTTTAGATTTTCCCTAAACTTACCTATACATTGTTGAGACATGTTTTAGAAAACAACTGCTTATTTTTGTATGACTGTCTGATATGGTTTCAAAGGATTTTTTCCTACAATCCATACAAGTCAAAAGCATGTTACAGTTATAGTTTTTTCTCATGTTTGCATGCATTACAATTAACTTGAATCAATCAACGATTCCTATTTACGGCGGAGATCACGTGGCCATATTGTTTAGAAACCGTATCGTAGGCGCAGCAATTACACTTTTTGCTTGTAATTAACTTGTATAATGAACGCTCTTTCTAATAGAGATGCTGTGGACTAAATAATGATTGATTTAGAATTTACGACTGCAGCTCACTATTGGTTGAAATCCGATGATTTTTGGCGTCCTGTTGCCGCGAAAAATCTATTTAATTCGAGTCATAGACATAAATAATACTTCGTATGGACCCGGCCTAACGTATATACATGTCATGTGTCCCCACTTCCTTGGTGTCCAATCAAAAGTCAAACTTGTATCGTGACACTAAAGCTGGGTCACATTTTTCCAACAACGAGACGAGTTTTAAGATACTGAGAAACAGTTTCGAAAAAAGTTTTTTAAAAAACGCTTATTGTAACGCACGCTCGGTGACAGAACTTTGGATTGGACACCGAGGAAGTGGGGACATATTACGTGTAACCGGGTCTATATTATTTACGTCTATGATTCGAGTATATTTTTTTCGTTCCTTCGTATTACATAGCGTAAAGAATAGCAAAACAAATATATATAGTACGTGGCAATTCAGATATCTAATATGTTATATCGTTTATTTTTTTGCTTACGAAATTAAATTTTGATGTACTTACTTCTTTAAAAATAATTTAAAAACATATAAAATAACTATACTCTTCATAATTAGTTGTGTAAAGTGATCAAATCAAACATGACCCACAGAAATTAGAACATAATTAATTTATACCATCGGATAATAATAGTACTTATATCAATACTTTAAAAATAACACGCTGATTACTTGCTTTTTTTACAAGCAAGCAAGATATGATGTTTTCCTTCACCGAAAAGCTCAGTGGTAAATTCAAATTGAATTTCGCACATAAGTAAACTTAGAGGTGCGAGCCGGAATCGAACCCCCGACCCTCTGCATGAGAGGCGGTAGGTCGAACAACTAGGCCACAACGGCTTCCACCGCGAAAACACCGTGAGGAAACCTGCACTCATCTGCGAAGTAATTCAAAGATGTGTGTGAAGTCCCCAATCCGCACTGGGCCCGCGTGGGGACTATAGCCCAAACCCTCTCGTGATGAGAGGACGCCTGTGCCCAGCAGTGGGACGCAAATAGGTTGTAGTAGTAAGATATGTACATATTGGAATAAAATAAATTAAAGCGAAAGTAGAAATGATAATTCATTGAAAATGATGTTGATGATTTCATACTATCGCTTAATTACATCTAAATTTATAATTAAACAATACAGAAGCATTGTCGAGAACGCGGAGCTACCAAATTAAAATGGAGAAGGTAACTACTTATTTAAACCCTATAAATACAAAAGATAATTTAAATTGATTAGAACAGTAACTTCAAAATTGTCTACATTTTATTTTGAAGTGGAACTCAACTGTCACCAATCATTCTGAAATAGGTATATACATTAGTAATTTGTCAACCCTTTACATAAAAGAGAGCAACTTTATGTAACAATGTGAATCAAAATTAGTCTCATGTAGCAGATTGTAGAGCTGGAAAGGCTTATTTTATTTGTTTTAAATAGGAATTCTTACTTCTATAAACTGTACTAAAAAAATGGTTGTCTGTAAAGTCGGTTTACGGATGATAATTTTATACTTATGTAATAGCGTCAAGTCTGCCAATGCATCCGGACCGCTGGGCCAAATTGACTTCTGACTGGACTCCACGTGACGGCGTCCGGCCAACCTAGACGTCTTATAAAGAGTGGCAAACACAGCCACTGAACAGGGACGGATGGCGAAAAAAAGGGTAGGCCTTTGCCCAGCACTCCAAAAGGCTAAGAAAAAAAAAAGTCACGTAACGCTACGACACTACCATTGCGTCATGTTTTTTCGTGAGTGCAGCCGGCGTTCATCAGTTTACAAGACGTTATCACGTCGAAAGCTTAGCTTCATTCTTACCACCTCCATAATTACCTACTCCTTCCCACATCTCCGTACTCCCTTTAATAAGATAATATGTCGGTATATCTTTGTCTATTTGACATATACAATGTGTAATGCCCTACCATTCTAAACTGAGCTCTCCCGCGGTGGCCTCCCTTCAATTTCACCAAGGTTATATCATCGAGTACTTACTTGTAAGGCTCTACGTTGCCTGGTTATTTTGAATGAGCACGACGAATCGTTCAGAGCGGTGGCTTTGATGTGTGACGCGGCTTTTACAAAGGACTGCGGTAATTAGAACTAAGTTTGGGAAATAGGGACCAATTGACGGTTTTTTTTACGTTCCGCGTATGAAAATTGCATATTTTTTCGGGTCGATTACGGTTTGGAGCATAGGAGAACTGAATAAGCCGGGGGTTCATCAAAAATTGAACGTCCGCTAAATGGCGGCCGAGATTTTCATTATGGAGAACAGGACGTTTCAGACGGACGTCCAAACCTTGTCCCCCAAACCAAAACCCAGCCTCAAACTAAGCAAAGCTTGTACTATGGGTGCTAGACAACGATATAAATACTTATATAGAGAATTACATACATATATAAATACTAAACATCCATGACTCGAGTACAAACATTCGTGTTCATCACACAAAGTTTGCCCCGAGCGGGACTCGAACCCGCGACCGTCGGAACAGAAGGCAGGGTCACTACCAACTGGACCAATCTGGCCGTCGAATAAAGTTAGCAGACACGAAAATACCTGCGTAGCGTAGAAAACTCAGTTTTATTTCAAGTTAATATCTACTTTTAGATACTTACATTAAATTAAAAAAATATATATATGTTTCAGGAATGTATTAAACTGCCACTATTTTTATTATCATTGATAAATGAGGGTCGAATAATCTTATTTTTACAGCCATATTTAATCATACGCGTACCATGTTTTAATTAAATAGTACTTTATAAATACTCATAAAGTATTTCATAAAACATTTAGTTGAAGTAATAAAATTATGAAAGGTCATCGAGGGAGATGCTATATGTAAGAAGGTACTATTAATACAAAAGTTCATTTAAACAAATTATTAACTCATCACGGTTATATTAACTGGAGTTATTATTATCAGTAATTGCCTTTACCTAATAAGCAACTTTCATTACGAGACTGAATTAAAATTAACGATTTAAAGTACGTTTTATTTTTTGATAATAAAAGATCAAAATACCTGCTGGGAATAAGAGTCCCATTTGGAATGATTATAATTTAATACATCTTGTACAATTGTACATGTATAGTTGGAACAATATATTTTTTTACCACTATTTTATTCTCTATTAAATATTTATCAAAGGCATTTCATAGTTTCTTTCTAGAAGTAACTAGTGAAAATTGAGCAAAAAATATACCTACTCATTATTTTCGATTAATCACTGCGATTAAGTTCTTAAAAATAATTTTAAATTCACACGGCAAATTCGATCGCACATTCTCGACAAAGCAACATAGAGTTTCTTATCAAAACACCTTTCCCAATTATAATTTTAATACTTAATAATCGCAAGTAGGTACTTGGGAACAGAAGCACGCGCCGTAAGCACGCAACCCGAATTTCGAAAAAAAAACTAAAGTCGCGAACGCCGTATCTCTAAATCGGACATTTGTGCAAGCTGCCAACGTGTCCAAAATACAGTAAAACTGTTAATCTGCTCAAAAAAACGAAACAACAAAACACACTCGGTCTCCCTCATTTGTTCTTATATCAAACCCCACGCGACAGAGACGGAATTTTTTGAAATTCGTAACCCTGTTCCTTTTCTTTAATAAATTCGCGACGGTATTTGCAGCCAGTGCGATTCCATTCGATTATGAAATTAAACCGTTATCATTTATCGGAAATGAAAATGATCGGTCATTTTTGCGTTTGCGATGATAAATTGTTTCGAATTAGCGGTATTGTGGGCAATAATTATGCTTAAGTGGTTTTTAGGACAGCTGCTTATGGCATTAAGTGGAATATTGTAGTGTTTTATAACTAGTTAGTAGGTATATTTATTATTTGGATAATAAAATGGACCTATAGAGTTTAGGGGGCTGAAATTTTGCTTATTTGTTACTAATGTAGAGCCACACCATAGAAAAAATTCAAACTATTCGAACTCGCTGGGGGCAGTCACTTAGCTTATCCTAGTGTTCACTTCCTGGGCAAACTTGGACAACATGAAGGAATTTAAACGATTTCCGGCTTGTTGGAAATTAATTCTCTGAAAAATATAATAGGACTAGCTTTTCCCCGCAACTTCGTATGCGCAGAAATATTAAAAAGTAAAATCCCGATTTTTCCCGTTCCCGTAGGAATTTTGCAAAATCCTTTCTCAGCGGATGCCTACGTCATAACATCTACCTGCATGCCAAATTTCAGCCCGATCCGTCCAGTGGTTTGGGCTGTGCGTTGATAGATCACTATGTCAGTCAGTCAGTCACCTTTGAGTTTTATATATTTAGATATATGATCTAAAATACTAGATTTAATAAGGAAATTGTAGTGAGATACAGACAGACGGGCGAACTCGTGTAAGGATTCCGTTTTTTCCATTTGGCAAAGGAATCCTATATTGGAGTCTTTGAAGACCATATAACGCATTATCCATGTTCAAAACCCATCGAAGTAAATTCAGCCACAATGTAAACCGTCATATTATCGAGTTATTACGCGTCATTATAATAATTAAACGCTTATATCTAGAATTATTATGTGCCGTAGGTTGTTTTAATGCAAGATCGTTAAAGATGAATATCTCACTGTAACTTTGACGGGAATCTGTAATTTATTACGATATGAAACAATTTAATTAAGGGCGGTGACACATTGACATTAATCTTGTGACTATTGTAAAGCTTGAGACGCACTGGGTTCTGTTTTAAAAGTACCTAAGTACAGGTCGCGGCATGTAACTTGAGCGGTGAGAAAAAGTAGAGGGGTTTTCTGCGCATGTTTACGACTGAAGGCCATAACCCTGACCCAGCATCGTCAAATTGCTCATTTAAGATCATACTTTTCTAAGAAATATTAAAAGTTAAAAATTTGAAAAAAACTAATGTTATATTTGATTATATCATCCTTCCATTGACAGCTTTCGTTACACGTTTTACGAAACTTCGCTCGATACAATTTAATTCCAAAGTAACCTCTAACTCGGAACTTTAATCCAACTTTACTCCAGTTTATTATATCAAACAGTGTAAAACTAAATATAACAGAAAATTTATCCATATTATATGCATACATCGACAGCTTTATAAATGCCATATTTTAGCCGGTATTTTTATAAAAATTAAAACGCGTCAAATACTAACTAAATCGGGCGTTCTGTGCGTAGCGCTTTCTCTTTCACTCGTTCCACGAGTGACAGTGACGGCTGAGCTGGGTATAAGAACGGCCTGAAGGGCCAATACAATAAGCGTGCGCGCACGACAAAGCGCCCCCTGCGTCCCGCGTCCCTCTGCCGATGAGACCGTATTTTTGACTTCTGCGCATCGAAGGTCACCGCTCAATTTCCGTGCCGATGCTTGTACACAATACAATACAATATACTTTACATCACCCTTGGCCGTAAAGTGGGATTTTCTGCCCGCTACGCGGAGAGAAAATCTCACTTATTGGCCAAGGCAAGATGTAAAACTTTTGACAAACCACGGGCGGTAATTCGTAAATCCCCAGATCGCATATTTATGGCCCTCACCTTCTGTTCGGGCTACAGAAACCTGCGATCTGGGACATTTACGAATTCACCACCCTAGGTCTGTAATGTACTATTATTGAACACCACACATTCAAGGAACAGTACAGACATAATGTAATTACACAAAAGGTATGGCATACAGCAGGCGGTCTTATCACTTAATAGCAATCTATACCAGACAACCTTTGCACATTGTAATGCAAAACTTCACACTAATCTTTGAATTACTTCGCAAATGCGTGCACGTTTCCTCCCAATGTTTTCCTTCACCGAAAAGCTCAGTGGTAATGTCTACGTAGACGAAGTCTCAGGCACGGCTGGTTTACAGGTGGGTTACCTACATTATAGTGGTTATGTACCCATCCATTCTAATGTTGTAAATGCGAAAGGCGTGCTGATAGACCAATATTATGTAGAATCGGCGTCAACGGACTAAGTGCTTCGCAACCCGCCTTCTAAGTTGTGTCATGTTACACCTCTCTAATAGCTGGACCGATTTACACGAAATTCGGTGTGGAATTACTTGGATTCACGAGAAAGTACATAAGCTACTTTTTACCCCGAAAAAACGCATAGTTCCCGCTGGACCGCGATAACCGAATTCCACGCGAGCGAAGTTAGTTATTGACTTAATTCGTTCACATTTCTTTGTAATTCTGATCCTTCGTCGACACGCAGTAACCAGGTGTGTTGCAAGCCTCGAGCAAAGGTGCAGGAGTTCGCGTGTCACGCCGAGATGATATCACCCACCGGTATGTTTTTATTCAAACAAGTTATGAATAAAAGTGAATTTAAAATGGTAAAAATGATTTAAACCGCCTTACCTCTATGGAATAAGAAAGGAGAGTTTCATTTAAATTTTTTGGCGATAGAAAGGTGATTTTGTTATTTACATAATAATTTACATAGCTCATGTTTAGTACAAATTGTATTTGTATATAATACAATACAATACAATGCAATATACTTTATTGAACACCACACAATCAAGGAACAGTAGACATAATGTAATTACACAAAAAGGTATGGCATACAGCAGCTTATATGTGTTTTTTTAAAGGCCTTCTGCTGTGTTTGTTGCGGCGCTTCTTCTCAAGCAATGGGGTCTAGGAATCGCTGGTAAATTCATTTCTGACGTGTAAAAGTGCCCCTATGTGGCCAATTTGCTGAATAATTGTTTGTTTGATTGATTGATTGATTCCAATCAGATCATATGCAGTTGTTTAAGGCATTCACTGCCACTTCTGTTTTACGAACTTTCGTCAGGTGCCACATCTGTCATTAAGGGAATATTGCAACGCACATGTGCGTTCAAGGCACTGCGGGAAAGTCAGCAAAACGCACATATACGTCGGTGGCAGTTAATGCGTTAAACGCTACTTCATACTTTTATAATAGCTGACAGTGTATTCAGTTCTTGAAAACCACACCGTGTAGGTAAAGTTCATTATTGATCATTGATCAATGATTTATACTTTAAATTTCATTATAAATGTTAAATCGTGCCTTTATCAAGTTACTGTCTAAGAACTTTAAAAAATATAATTTGCTTAATAACCAACATTATTATGTTACCATGATAATGCATGCACATGGTCACATATTTTATTATTTATTGTATTACTAAATAGTATAACTATCACCATGACCGAGACGTGGGCGCTTACGATGGGCCTCATAAGAAGGCTCAAAGTCACCCAGAGGGCAATGGAGAGGGCTATGCTCGGTGATAGAATCAGAAATGAGGATATCCGCAGTAGAAGGGTCACGGACATAGCCCGAAGAATTGCGAACCTGGAAAAGTGGCAGTGGGCGGGGCACATTGCTCGCAGGACTGTTGGCCGATGGGGCCGGAGAGTGCTCGAGTGGCGTCGGCGAACCGGTAGACGAGCTGTCGGTAGGTCTCCAACAAGATGGAGTGACGACCTTGTGAAGGTCGCAGGAACGCAGTGGATGCGAGTGGCACAGGAGTTCACAGGACCGGTCTGAGTGGCGCGCCTTGGGGGAGGCCTATGTCCAGCAGTGGACGTCTGTCGCCTGAAATTATGATGATAATGATGAACTATCACCATCGCACTGTCCATCAAGCTCTTTGTTTTTCTGCGGCACTGTAAATGGTGAAACGTTTAACTCTGAGATACAGGTCTACGAGTATGATCGTTTTTATGGACGTTCACCAAAAATTTATAGGTCGTAAACTTGAACCGATTTCCATGTTTTTTTTTTGTTGGAAAGGTGGTACTTCCAAGTTGATCCCGAGTTGGTTGGTTAATTTGGTTCAGTTCTGATGGGTTCCATGAGAAAATGAGTGAACTCCTCGACATTTGCCAGCACGTAGATGATTTTGGTGTCAATTTAGAAGACCACAGAGTTACTTATGTATTTCTATAGTACCTAATGCTTGGAATCTGTAGAGTTTGAAGGCGGTTTTTTTTTCGTGCAGACCGTATCGTAATTCCGAAGCAAATTATTGCGCCCTGTTAATAATTTGTGCGTTTAATAAGACAACACTCGAATCACCTTTTTATGACAGATTAACACATCTTCACTGCCCTTTTCACTGTAAGTAATTCATAAATAGCATTCAAGTAATCGTCTTGGAGTTTCTTTGGAAGGAATTCTAGTTAGCTGCTTGCTAGTATTAAATATTATTTTTAGTGTAACAGTATAGAGTCTTTATCATCGACATTTTTTCCTTAAAATACTGTGGCAAGGTTATTTGATCATACCATTTGGTATTTATATCTAAGGTGATTTTGTTATGGGTATACGAGAACTTTTCGATGGATCACATTGATCGAATAAATTGTTTTAAAACGATCATCTCTTGCATTCTATCGTCAGATACTTTGAAGCGTGAAGGAATAATATTACGGGGGAGCAAAAGTATCTTTATATTATAGTTCTGTATAGAAATATAATAGAAGTATTGTTAAAAATACTTGCAATAAAGACACACACTACACATACACTTACATAATATATAAAGAAATGTATTTATTTTAATATATTTAAAGAGGATCAACAAATAAATCACATAAATCACTACATAGTAATAAAACAAAGTCGCTTCGCTGTCAGACAGTCCCTATGTATGCTTAGGTCTTTAAAACTGCGCAACGGATTTTGATGCGGTTTTTTTTAATAGACAGAGTAATTCAGGAGGAAGGTTTTAAGAATAAAAGTTATTTGTTATGGTTTAATGCTCAATTACCGCGGGAACGCTATAACCGAATTCCACGCGGACGAAGTCGCGGGCAGAAGCTCATAAGTATTAAATTAAAGGCAAAGTCAATCCTTATAAGACTACTTCCGTGACTGACTGACAAGGATAAAGGCAATTTTTCTCCTTCTTTGCACTCTCCTACTAACCTCTGGAGAATAATCTCCAGTTGTTTCTTTTTTCTGGCCCCTTGGAGACTTATACATCGCTAAGATCTTAGATTTAAGTTTAAGTTAGGGACTACACATCCCTTCAATGTAATTTTAGTACGTACCTTTATGTATATTTTATACATGTAATGTAAATTTTGTAAATTTTGAAAAAAGGCCTTCTGCTTGAGTTTGTTGCGGCGCTTCTTCTCAAGCAATGGGTCTAGGAAGCGCTGGTAAATTATTTTTCTGACGTGTAAAAGTGCCGCTATGTGGCCAATTTGCTGAATAAATGATTGAATTGAGTTGTAAAACTGTTTTGTAACTTCTTTTTTAATACAGTTCCTCAAAAAGTAAACATTTCGATACCTGTTAAACTTGCCAAAAGTTTGTCATTTTCGAACGAGCGCTTTTTGTTTTTTGACAGCTAGTGAGCGTGCCTAAAGTTGTTTTCTACGAACTAGTGCGTAAAGTTTTTTGAGCTTCATCCTGTTCGTGTACTATTTTATTCTATTTTTTCGCAAATGAATGAAAAAATGTCGGTTTGAAACACGTGCGAAATTGTCATTTTCACTCGCCCCTAGTGGTACATTTTTCGCACTTGCATCAAAATGTTCTATGGTCGCATCAGTTTTAAAATAAATACTTATCTACCTAGTAAATGCTTTAACGGATATTAAAGATACTTACGTAATAATATAAATTGTAATTTAGAACGTTATCATGATCATGCTGAATAACCTTTACCATTAATGCCAGCAAGGAATTAACTTGAATTTTATTGGTTTTAACTTGAGCCGTAGGCTATATAGGACGTCTAGGTAATTGATATTTATCTAAGGATTATCAGTCACACTTAATTAAGTAATTCATTGTCTGCAATAGGTAATAAGTATTTACTTTTTCTTGCTTTTTTTGCTACGAAGCTAATGTGTCGTAGGTAGGTAACCTACGACACATTTTTAACTATGTATTATTTGTTTCTCAACATATTATTTATTTATTTAAGCTTTATTGTACCTAAAATTATTGTACAAATGGCGAACTTAATGCCATAAGGCAATCTCTCTCAGTTAACCATTTAATTTCTTTTTGCTAAGATTTCTCATCTCAAGATGCTTATTTTTACCCCCTCTAGGGATATTTTGCTGGAAATATATTTAGTAGCCTTTGTACTTATTCAAAATTAAATGTTTTATTTAGACTAAGTATAGTTACTATTTACTAATGAGTTTAAAATAAATAAATTCCTTCTGATATTGCTGTGCCCTTACAGGGCGTCACATACCTACCTTAAATAAGCAAATGTCCCCGGAATCACCCTCCTGAATCTAGCCGGCGCGCAACTCGCGCCCAACTCACCCTTACCATCATTTGTTTCATCCGGAGATGGAGAGTGAATCATTAGCCCGCGTACTGGTACACACACATTTACAAGTGTACAGACGTCCTCGCACGCAAACATTGACACTTCATTCGAATTGTGTTCGAAATCGTGCTTTTATAGGCCGTGTCCGCCGTGTGAGTTTCCTATTGTATGTAATGTGATATGCAATAAACAATGTGAATTTAGTGGTAATACTTAGTAACACGTAATAAAACCGCGACAGGCCGCTAATTTAAATAAAAGAAGAGAAAATAAGCACGCCAGCTTAACTTCGCCATATCAGTTAAAAAAAGAAAACCAGTAGTTTGTATTGAAGTGTCAAAATGACAGGCGGAGCCGGCGCAGATGCTCGGCGCGCGTCCGGAATTTAAAATACTTGACGTTCCTTCGAATTACGAATGTCAGGGTTCCCATGCCCATGTCATTTTGATATTTATTTTATGGTGACTGAGCTATGGATATGTGATATATGAAGAACATTAAATTACATTTTCATCACACTTGCTCGAAAACGGTGTCATTACAGGCAGGCAAAGCGGTGTCTGAGGCCCAGATTATGACCACGGCCTTCGAGGTTTCTTATGAGCCCACGGGCCGTAACCGTAATGTATTTGTTTTAAATTGTTTTCTTCGAAATAATACAAATTAAAATGTAAAACTACTTAAATGGCGGCACCATTGTTAGTGGCCAGTACGAATTGAATATTTAAAAATAAACAAAAAAGTTTTGTTCGCGATGCCGATTAACCTACAGGCACAAGTTCACAGGTCGTCCTAGTGAATATTTCCTGTATTTTCCTAGCAAGTGTGATGAAAAACATTGTGTGTATCACTGGCGGTATAGGAATTGCAGTCTCGAGCCCTTTTAAAGCCCTCTTCGGTTTCGGGCTTTTAAATGCACTCGACTACAATTCCTCGTTTACCGCCCTTAATACACAATGTAGTATTGATACAATAATAGTACATTACAGACCTAGGGCAGTGAATTCGTTAATGTCCCAGATCGCAGCTGTTTGTGACCCGAACCGAAGGTGAGGGCCATAAATATGTGATCTGGGGCTTTACGAATTAGCGCCCGTGGTTTGTCAAAAGTTTTACGTCTTGCCTTGGCCAGTGACAAAGTGACATTTTCTCTCCGCGTAGCGGGCAGAAAATCACACTTTACGGCCATGAGTGACGTAAATAAATAAGCTGTGGCCTAATGATTTAACCCACAGAATATCATGCAGAGAGTCCGGATTCAGACCTGGCTCGTGTTTTGTCTGGTAACATACATGAATCCCCGTGGAAACTATACGATAAAAATTTAATTCTCTCGTGACACCTAAAGTAGGTATAGCACGACACAACTTAGAAGGCGCGCGGCGAAGTACTTAAGCCGTTGACGCAGAGCCCATTATAGCTTAATCCACGCGCCTTCTAATTTGTGTAAACCTGTACTCAGCAGTGGGTAGGTATACATAATACCTAATAGCCTTATGGTACCTAGTGGTACAATATCTGTACCTACAATATTTCAAAGAAACTTAAAAGGCAATTAGTATTAGATATCTTTGGCGTAAGAAATATACAATACAATACAATATACTTTACATCGTAAAGTGGGATTTTCTGCCCGCTACGCGGAGAGAAAATCTCACTTTTTGGCCAAGGCAAGACGTAAAACTTTTGACAAACCACGGGCGGTACGTAAAGCCCCAGATCGCATATTTATGGCCCTCACCTTCGGTTCGGGCCACAGAAACCTGCGATCTGGGACATTTACGAATTCACCACTCTTGGTCTGTAATGTACTATTATTGAACGGACACCACACAATCAAGGAACAGTACTGACATAATGTAATTACACAAAAGGTATGGCATACAGCAGGTGGTCTTATCGCTTAATAGCGATCTTTGCCAGACAACCTTTGGACAGTGGAGATGAAGAATAACAAACTGGGTTGGTAAGGCAGATACATTTTACTTAGTTTTAATATTTTTGGATGAACTGCAAACTCAGCATTATGTTACGAGTATGTAATGTAATGTACTATAGAAGGAAATACTTCGTACTTAATTATCGTAATGCACTTCAAGTATGGTTTTCTAAGATATGGGACGTAAACTCGGTCGCGATTTAATTGTAGGTACACCACCGTCGGTACAGTCCACTACAGAACGGGTTATCTATACTAACTTAATAAAAATAAAAAAATAAAGAAAGTTTATTCAGAAAAGAAAAAGTTAAACAATCTAAATATATATAACAATATAAATCTCAAAGGTGACTGACTGACTGACTGACATAGTGATCTATCAACGCACAGCCTAAACCACTGGACGGATCGGGCTGAAATTTGGTATGCAGGTAGATGTTATGACGTAGGCATCCGCTAAGAAAGGATTTTGCAAAATTCCCACGGGAACGGGAAAAATCGGGATTTTACTTTTTAATATTTCTGCGCATACGAAGTTGCGGGGAAAAGCTAGTTTAAAATAAACTGTACAAATAGCATTTAAATTTACAGAAATAAGAAAAATTTAAGCTAAAAAAATAAACCAAAAACTTAAATTGGGGCCTTTCGGAAGGGTTCCCATCACGCAGGCAGCATTCCCTCGCTGTATGGCAATAGCCAGTCTCTGCGCGAGAAAGCTGCCGGCGCGAGGGTCTCCCGTTGCCTCCCTCAAGCGCTTCCCTAGCTCCCTGTGGAGCCCCAGCGCAGCGCCCCTTTGCCCCATGACCCCAGAGTCTCCACCCCGAAGGCCACAAACTCATAGCTCGAGCCTATAGTTATTATAAAATAAAATAAATATCTTGGGACATTTCACACATATTGACCTAGCCCCAAACTGAGCAAAGCTTGTACTATGGATGCCAGATAACGATATAAATACTATATAGAGAAATACATACATATATAAATACTAACATCCATGACTCGAGTACAAACATTCGAGTTCATCACACAAAGTTTGCCCCGAGCGGGACTCGAACCCGCGACCATCGGAACAGAAGGCAGGGTCACTACCAACTGGACCAATCCGGCCGTCAAAAATAAATCTGTAAATGTAATATTAATAGTAGAAGAAGTCGCGTCTGAAACTTGAAAATTAAAAGAAACTATCAAGTCGAGGGGACTATATACGATACTGAAAACAAAATAACGATTTTTGGAAAAATTGGTGGGGGGGGGGGGGGGTAATTAATAACACTGGTCAACATATAGGCTATTTTTTATCCCGGAAGAACGCATAGTTCCCGGGGGAACGCTTTCCGAATTCCACGCGGACGAAGTCGCGGGCAGAAGCTAGTTATGATTTCTATCAAATTCAATTCTGTGTTTATGATTTGTAGATGAGTTTTCGTAGTTCTGGGAGCGCTATTCGCGTTTGCAATATCCAACTAATATTGTTTGTTTGTCCTTCCTTCACGTCGCAACGACTGGACCGATTTGAATGAAATTTGGTATGGAGATAGTTCGAGACCCCGGGAATAACATAGGATAATTTCGATCCCGATACTTCCACGGGAACGGGTTTTCCACGGGTCAAACCAGTATTTCAATAGGTATTTCTATAACTATAACCATCCATCTATATTCTAATCGACGGCCGGATTGGTCCAGTTAGTAGTGACCCTGCCTTCTGTTCCGATGGTCGCGGGTTCGAGTCCCGCTCGGGGCAAACTTTGTGTGATGAACTCGAATGTTTGTACTCGAGTCATGGATGTTAGTATTTATATATGTATGTATTTCTCTATATAAGTATTTATATCGTTGTCTATCATCCATAGTACAAGCTTTGCTTAGTTTGGGGCTAGGTCAATATGTGTGAAATGTCCCAAGATATTTATTTATTTATATGTATAGAATCATCGGGTATGCAAATTCTAAGTCCACGAGGTGAAACCACTGGACCACCGCAGCTTTATTAATAACCATTTATTTGACATACACATAATATTTTAAGCAGCTGACTGTACGCGCAATAATTATGCTAATCACACGTCGGCCAGAAATTGCTACTTTGTAAAAATATGCCGAGAAAATGTGTGCAATTAAGCTTCGTGAAATATACCCTACAATGTACATCTTAGGTGTAGTGCTTATTTCTAAATATCGCGCTTTGTCGATACAAAAAAGTTTCTCAGACTTATAAAATATGAACGTAAAAGAAGGTACCTGAATCATAGCCACAAACAGTCTTTTTTTGTCATTGTCAAGTTCATTATGCTAAGTTTGTGTTTGCCGTCATTTCTTTAAGGGTCGATCGGAAAAATCAATATTTGAAAGGAAAATCTCCCAAAATCTACAAAAAGAAAAAAAAAATCTTTGGATAAAATTCAGCTGACAGAAATACGTTCGAACGCCAGCCGATTAGGTAAAGTCACCTAGTTACTTTGTTATAGGTCCAAGAGTGTAAAGCCGTGGTGGCCTAGTGGTTCGACCTACCGCCTGTCATGCAGAGGGTCGGGGGTTCGATTCCGGCTCGCACCTCTAAGTTTACATGCGAAATTCAATTTGAATTTACCACTGAGCTTTTCGGTGAAGGAAAACATCGTGAAGAAACCTGGACACATTTGCAAAGTAATTAAAAGATGTGTGTGAAGTCCTCAATCCGCACTGGGCCCGCGTGGGGACTATAGCCCACACCAACCGTGATGAGAGGAGGCCTGTGCCCAGCAGTGGGACGCAAAGAGGCTGTAGTAGTAGTAGTGTACCACAGGGCTTGAAACCGGTTTTTGCCCCCATACAAATAAACCGGTTTTCTTATCGTTCTTTCGTTTACTATTTCATGTTTAATAAGGCTATAAAATAATACGAAGTAATAAACTAAATACACTATGGAGTTCCACATAAAGAGTATAAAATAATTCTAAATATTTGGCTATTTCGGGGTTTTTTTAATTAACCGGTTACAAGCCCTGGTGTACCAGCTCGGTGTTATGTGACCAGATCCAACGCAAAGAAATGACAACAGCTCAGCTTTGTAGTCTGTGTTTGAAGTTTTTTACCCGACTGCGCACCGCAAAGGAGGGTTATGTGTTTACCTGTCTATGTATGTATGTATGTATGTATGTTTGTTCCTTTACATGCCTACAGTCGGGACCCATTTAAAATTTAGGTTAAAATGTTACAAATAATGGGTCCCGATAGTAGGCATCTTTAGATTCCTCAATAGCAATCAATATTTGATTTATGTTAGTGTCGAACATGAAATTATTTCCATGGTGTCATTTCTCAGTAGGTGTCGCCATTAGACGTAATATGAGCAAGCAAGAATGATCAGAAATATCTGAGCAAGTAGTCTAACGTCTTGACAGTAAGATCGTGTCCAGATATTTATGATCACATTGTTCGCTACCATATATCTGATGGCGACGGTAAATATTACTTAACATAATCCTAGCTACTACTGAACTAAGTAGTCTTGTTTTTTTCTTTTTAGTTTTTTACGCAGTAGGGTTTTTTTTTGTTAATTATCTTTTTTTTTTGCTAAGTAGGTAGGTTATCTATTTGTTATATGTATGTATGTTCTGTTCTTGCACCTTTAAATTAAATTATATCCCTCTGGAATATTTTAGTAATGATAAAAGTATGTTGGACAATGTTATAATATGGTCATTTAAAACTCTACGAAATCTATCGAAAATAGGTGGTTTCTTCGATTATGTTTACTTGAAATCTAATAGTCTATTTATCAGGTTTAAGTAAACGGCTGTTGTATTTCAAAAATAATGTGATATGAAGATATTGGTGTGCGTAATTGCGCAAGCGCTGGCAGGTGGAGGGCGCATGCGCGGAGCTCGGCGCGAGTTGATGGAGTCGGCGGTGTAGCGATGTCATTTTTCTTACCTACCTATAGTCCGTTTTATATTGGGAAACAGGTCGAAATTTCGAGTACAGCAATGCCATTTGGCAGGAATTTTATACACGTTGATCTAAGTATAAAAAGTAGCCTATGTCCTTTCCTGGGACCCCGACTACCTCCATGCCAAATTTCATCTCAATCGCTGCAGCGGTTGAAGCGTGAAGAGGTAACACACAGACAGACAGACAGAGTTACTTTCGCATTTATAATATTAACTAGCTTCTGCCCGCGACTTCGTCCGCGTGGAATTCGGTTATAGCGTTCCCGCAGGAATTGAGCGTTAAACTATAACAAATTATATACGAAAACCTTTCTCTTGAAACACTCTATCTATTAAAAAAACTGCATCAAAATCCGTTGCGTAGTTTTAAAGATTTAAGCATAAATAGGGATATAGGGACAGAGAAAGCGACTTTGTTTTATACTACACTAGCTGACCCCGCGGACTTCGTACCGCCTTAAACCTCACGGAGCCCGAGACCTTTCCAACGAATGGAAGACCGTGGAAATCGGTTCGTGCGTTCTGGAGTTATATCGTCAGGGAGGAAAACCCGACTTATTTTTATATAGTAGATAGATATGTAAGTGATATGGATAATATGGATATTTGCCTCGCTCTTTACTTGTACCACTACATCATCGAACGCACCGATGTATCACACGAACAAAATGCACCGACTTACCAGAGATATATCGCGAGTGCAAACGAAGCTAATGTATGTTAATGTGGAATATATACGTTTAATAAATATTCAATGTTACCTTTAAATAGCTCATACATATATGGTGATAAGTATGAGGAAGAAAAGGTAAGTTATGTTATAAGTATTTACTACTACTACTTCAGCCTATTTGCGGCGCACTGCTGGGCACAGGCCTCCTCTCATCACGAGAGGGTTTGGGCTATAGTCCCCACGCGGGCCTAGTGCGGATTGTTGACTTCGCACACATCTTTGAATAGGGATGACGACAGGGTGAATAAATCGAAATTCTAATTAGTCCGTCAGTCAGGTAATACAAAAATATTAGACACGTATTTTTTGTTTTATCAAATTAACAAAGAATGGCTAAGTTAAAACGCATTAAAGTTGGAGAGTGGGGGCTAACTACGTCACCGTTAGGTATAAATCGTACCTAACCGTGACGTCACGCGACATTTCAACTCAATATCTCCGTATAAGTTTGATAACGTGAAAAAAGAAAAAAATACGTGTCCAATACTTTTCAATAATCTTCCTGATAGACTAAAGAAAAAAAAGTTGTCGTCTCCCCTATTGTTTCGCAGTTTGTTTTATAAGTATTTGTTGTGTTCTTACTGTAGAATCGTTATCAAGGATTCGACAAAATATTTTGCACACCTATACGGGGTCAAGAAAAACGTTGTGACAATCTTTTAGCCACAGAATCAGCTATCGATTCTAATCATGTTTTTAAGGTTTGATTTGACCCTATATATTACCTACAGGGTAAACTTTTTAATGCATCATCATCATCATCATCATTTCAGCCGAAAGACGTCCACTGCTGGACATAGGCCTCCCCCAAGGCTCGCCACTCAGACCGGTCCTGTTACTTTTTAATTAAATTTTTGTAATTGACGTGAGTAATATCTACATACTATATCTACGGCTAAATTATCCGAATTTTAATGCATTTTTTGATGCAAAAAATTCAAAACGCCTAAGTTCAGAAGTTAATAACAACTTTTTGTATAATTTCTTCCAACTTTGTAAATAATTATCAATTTTATTGCGGCAGTAAAATATTAATTGTTTTATAAGCGGTCTGGCGCCCAAAGCAGAACACTATTTTAATTGAAAAATGAAATGTTCATAGCAAATGTTGTTGGATTTATGACTGGCTGTTATTGGTAGAAAAATACTCTCTCCCTGCGCACACGCACAACCTTTCATGCATGCATGATGTATTGTTTTATGATGGATTCGCACAAAACAGTAGACAATTTATAAGTACTTTAATTCCGTGTTTACTTGTTTCCGTATAATTGACGGTTATTACTTAGTAATATTGAGTAACGGGACCATTAATTTGCAAGTCAAAGAGTTATTAATGCTTAATATGTATAGTTTTTATTAAAAGCGCCGCTATTAGTTACTCTTGCTTTGTAATTAAAGTTAAATATATCATGCTTTGTGTATAGTACCTACCTAACTAAAGGTAAGGTAGGTGCAGGTTTCCTCACGATGTTTTCCTTCACCGAAAAGCTCAGTGGTGAATTCAACGAATTTTGCACATAAGTAAACTTAGAGGTGCGAGCCGGAACCCCCGACCCTCTGCATGAAAGGCGGTAGGTCGAACCACTAGGCCACCACGGCTTTTTTAGGTATATAGGATCATGCACAACGTTGTGATGATATTTCACCCACAGTATGCTATCGATTCCAAGCATACAGCTGAACTATGTGTGAAATATCTCGACAAAGTTTTGCTTGACCTATAGACTGATAATCTCCTTACATTGCATTTTTTCTATGATACAGCCAAATATAGATAGTTACGCTGTTCTCTGCTGGCACTACGGTGGCCATATAATAGTGTACGGTCCCGCCAGCATCCGTCCTGATCGCGTGCGCACCCCAATTTACTTATTTAGTTGATTAGTTTCACGGAACCAAATCCGGCCGGTGGCGAGAAGGATGAAAGCCGTGGAGTCGAAGAAAATAAAGCAGTAAGATTTAGGCTCGGTTCCTTAAAATTTGACAGATTGTGAGATTATCTACAGAGCAAATGTCAAATTAACCGTAACCAAAACGAGGCGTTTTTGGATATAGGAAGTCTAGAAACTCTTGGTAGCGCAGTGATTTGACCTTACCGCCTGTCATGTAGACTAGTTAGGGTTCAGATGCTTACATCTGAACCCTAACTAGTACTAACTAGTTTGTGGTAAATTATATAGAATCTTACTATAAAGCATTTCGATGAACTTTCAAAACACTTTTCAAAAACGTCCGTGAAGTCCCCAATCTGCACTGGACTCGGTTGGTTACTATGGCCCAGTTGAGAGGAGGGCCTACACCTAGCAATGGGAGTAAAGCTAATGTTTTTTGATCGTAAGTCGTAACGTTCAACACTGCGGTATACGGCATGCGGTGCCTGACACATTTAGAGAGCATTTGTAAACGTTTTTCATACGATAATGCACAATATTTACCTATTAGTACCTACTTACGGATTATTTATATGTTTGTTTAAAGCAGGAATTATTACATAAAATATCTATTAAAGGATTATTAACCCTCAAAACACAACCAATGGCTGATATAAAACAACGTCCAACGATGATATTTCCTTATTTAAATGTTACCTATTAACTTGGAGCGTCTGTAAATATTATTTGATATTAAAACACAGTGGTGAAAATGTACCAAAAGTTATTTAAAATATTGAGACTTAAAATACTTTAGCCATGCAAAATCATGATCCATACAAAACTTAAATTTATTACACAATTAAATCTTCTTGGACCAAATACATGAAGATTGAAAAATCAGCCTTGAGATAAGTATCAAGGCTGCTCCACGGTTTTTACGAATAATCCCAACCTCACAATATTTCGGCTCTCATTACCGTGTCAATAGAAGATTAGGGATAAGTCGAATTTTTATAAAAAGAACGAACAATAAGTGTGTTTTTTACGTCGTCCGCCTAGTCCGGGACACAATTACCGCCGCAAGACAAAACCAAATTATTCTAAAAAAAAAAACAGAATACGACTTTTAAATTTCGAAGCCTCTTTTCTGATCACGATGCTTTAAATAATATGTAGCAAAGTTTGATTGACAGTTTATACTGGCCGCAAAGGTTCGAGGCGCCGGCTGAGCGGCGTAGAAAAAAAAAATCGGACATTCCCGATTCGAAAATGGAACGTATCGAATTAGTGGACGATTATCGGTGAAATTTCACGTGGCATATGTTCGAATTTTAAATTGAGCTTTGCGGTTCGGTATTCGATATTTAAACGTCGCTTTCGGGAAAGGCGAATTTGAATGATTTTGAATTAATATCATTTCTAAATTGGATCAAATGACCGTGAAACTAATAATGGTGTAAAATACGAAAATATTTTTCTAAGTGGTTTCTTACAATTTACAACAATATAATAACCACTCGTCCTATTTTTGTGAGGTGTAAATTAATTCGTAAAAATACATTTAGGTACTAGTAGGTACCGTACCAACATGGGTTTACTAAAACTAACGCATAATATAATTTTAGTATGTACCTATGTATGTAATGCAAATGTTTTTGAAAAAAGGCCTTCTGCTGAGTTTGTTGCGGCGCTTCTTCTCAGGCAATGGGTCTAGCAAGCGCTGGTAAATTCTTTTTCTGACGTGTAAAAGTGCCCCTATGGCCAATTTGCTGAATAAATGATTGACTTTTGAATTTTGAATAAAGAAATGCATAGTTGCTGCAGAAGAGAACACTAGGTATTTTAAAAATGAAAAAGCTACCCAGTGGTAAGTAGGTACCACAACGGTTTTAAAGTCCAAAATTGTGTTGCCATTTTGTAGTAAGACGAACAAAACAAACTTTTTATTTTAATTGTGTTATTAAAAAATAATATAGCGACTGATTTTAGAATTGTTAACATTTTATTTTATTGAGCAGGCAATTAATACTTTGAGCCTTCTTAAGGCTCAAAGTCACTCTGAGGGCAATGGAGAGGGCTATGCTCGCGGTTTCTCTGCGTGATAGAATCAGAAATGATATCCGCAGTAGAATTAGGGTCACCGTCATAGCCCGAAGAATTGCGAGCCTTGTGGGCGGGGCACATTGCTCGCAGGACTGATGGCCGATGGGGCCGGAAAGTTCTCGAGTGGCGCCCGCGAACCGCGAGACGAGCTGTCAGTAGGCCTCCAACAAGATGGAGCGACGACCTCGTGAAGGTCGCGGGAAACCGGTGGAAGCAAGTAGCACAGGACCGGTCTGAGTGGCGAGCCTTGGGGGAGGCCTAATGTCCAGCAGTAGGCCGTAAATAGGCTGTTGTGGAGGTGGTGCTGGAGAAACGCAAACGCGTTTGTGGCAATTTTTTGAATAAACTACAAATCTCCTATATGCTGTGAACCGATTTATTTTATTTATTTATTTTATTTTATTCGGAAAGCTGACTGCCTTAAACAAAACATGCACTTAAATTAGTCATTTACAAGCAAATTATAAGCTTCCACATATATAGTGCGTATATAAGATAAAAATGTCTCGATACATTGAAAGTAATTAAGTATTTTGTAAAATTGGAAATGATACATTCAAAGAAAGAAAAAATACGTTTTAACTTAGACAACATACCAATGAATACATTTACTTACTACTACTACTACTACAGCCTATTTGCGTCCCACTGCTGGGCACAGGCCTCCTCTCATCACGAGAGGGTTTGGGCTATAATCCCCATGCGGGCCCAGTGCGGATTGGGGACTTCACACATCTTTAAATTACTTCGCAGATGCGTGCAGGTTTCCTCAGGATGTTTTCCTTCACCGAAAAGCTCAGTGGTAAATTCAAATTGAATTTCGCACATAAGTAAACTTAGAGGTGCGAGCGGGAATCGAACCCCCGACCCTCTGCATGAGAGGCGGTAGGTCGAACCACTAGGCCACCACGGCTTACACATTTACTTAGTTAAATATAATCACACTTAGATGTAAATAATTTACTGCCAAGTAAGCTTAAACAACTCCTTTTTAGATAAGGGAATATATTTCCAAGATTATTTTTTATTTGACACGTGGAACCAAATTGGTCCCATATTATTTTGGTTCAGTTCTGATGATGGGATCCAAGAGAAAATGAGGGAGAACTTCACAATTTGTTCGCGTTAGCATGTAAATAATGGAGGGTTGAAGTAAAGGATTTATAGTTCCAAAAGTGGACACCAAATCGGGTAGATTGGGGGCGCTGCGGTCGCCACGCCAGTCAAGCCACCTAGGCGGATAGTCTGCAGTAGCGCTTTCAGATGGCGCTGCTGAGGCGAAAACGCAGTGAAAACGGTTGTGAGGAGAGTGTGTTTTGTTTTGTTGCTTATCAAATCCGCTGGACACGTTTTCAACTGTTTCGCCATATAAGATTGCGCTCCTTACCAAGACACATTCCACACTTCATAATGTAAATGATTTCGGTGTCAATTTCTAAATCTAGGTACAGAGTTACTTATGTCGTCCTATAGTATACCTACCTAATACTTGGAAACTGTCGCCGAAAAATAATAAAAGGATAATAAAGGTTACTTTTAGCTATCTTTCTTCAGCTGCTGTAGGCGCTGCAGTTGTGGGGTGAGTATTGATTTTCTCAACCCCTAGGGAGCTAAGTCGCTGAGCTCGTCTCTCGGATTGGAAATCCCCGCTGTAGCCAATAGATGGCAGTGCTTACCCTAAATATTGCTGTAATATACACTCAGCTGTGGTGGCCTAGTGGTTCGACCTACCGCCTCTCATGAGAGGGTCGGGGGTTCAATTCCGGCTCGCACCTCTAAGTTTACTTATGTGCGAAATTCAATTTGAATTAACCACTGAGCTTTTCGGTGAAGGAAAACATCGTGAGGAAACCTTCATGCATCTGCGAAGTAGTTCAAAGATGTGTGAAGTCCCCAATCCGCACTGGGCCCGCATGGGGATTATAGCCCAAACCCTCTGATGAGAGGAGGCCTGTGCCCAGCAGCGGGACGCAAATAGGCTGTAGCAGTAGTAAATTTTAGTATACTCAAATTTCGCTTAGCACTTATTACCTACCTAAATACTTAGGTACCAATTTTAATAAAATTGAAATGACTTATTGAAATAGTGATTGAATTATTTGATCATCATCATCATTTCATCCGAAAGACGTCCACTGCTGGACATAGGCCTCCCCAAAACAAAACCTTCCTACTACAACTACTACAACAGCCTATTTACGGCCCACTGCTGGGCACAGGCCTCCTCTCATCACGAGAGGGTTGGGCTATAGTCCCCACGCGGGCCCAGTGCGGATTGGGAACTTCACACACATCCTTGAATTACTTCGCAGATGCGTGCAGGTTTCCTCACGATGTTTTCCTTCACCGAAAAGCTCAGTGGTATATTCAAATTGAATTTCGCACATAAATAATTTCAGAGGTGCGAGCCGGATTTGAACCCGCGACCCTCAGCATGAGAGGCGGTAGGTCGCACCACTAGGCCACCACGGCTTCATTATTAATACATTTGAATTAGTTAATTCCAAGCAATTAACTAAAAATCTCCAGTGCAGATTGACGACTTTACTCGCATCTACATGAGTAACTTAGCACATGCGAACGAATTTCGTCACGCTATTTATCTTCACCTAAAAGCTCAGTGCTTGATAATCCATAGGTACCACCTACTAATATTACAAATGCGAAAGTAACTCTGTCTGTATCTCTGTCTGTTACCTATTTTCGCTTAAACCGCTTGACCGATTTCGATAAAAATAGAGTTCCAGGACTTCCAGGGAGGGACTTGGGCTATTTTTTTCCTGGTAAAAACGCATAAGTCGTTCCCGCGGGAACGATATAGGTACCTAAGTTCTAACCGAATTCCACTCGGACCAATTCGCGGGTATCAGCTAGTTTTAAATAAAAACTTCATACGTACAGAAAAAACATCCGTTTGCCATTTCTACTTTAAATGGCTATAATAGTCATAATCATATATTTACAATGCTGCGTGTATGATAGCCGTTGTGCTCTGATTTACACCCCGGGTGGTAATGATGGCATAAAAATGTATGACACTATAGTTCACCATACCTATCGTGGTGGCAATCGTACCGACAATATAATTGTATCTATGACTAAACCGTTGTTGCCTAATGGTTCGACCTACCGCCTCTCATGCAGAGGGTCGCGAGTTCGATCCCGGCTCGCACCTCTAAGTTTACTTATGTGCGAAATTCACTTTGAATTAACCACTGAGCTTTTCGGTGAAGGGAAACATTGTGAGGAAACCTGCACGCATCTGAGAAGTAATACAAAGATGTGTGTGAAGTCCCCAATCCGCACTGGGCCCGCGTGGGCACTAAAGCCCAAAGGGACGTATTAGGCTGTAGTAGTAGTAGTATGACTTTATGAGTAGGTGTGAGTAGATAGGCATCATTATCGGTAGGTACTGTAGAGTTGGTATAGCCCTCGCTATATGAACTCTTTAGGACAGACTAGATCTGCTTTATTTTTAGTTTTATAAAACTACAGTCATTATATGGAAGTCCGAAGCTCGCTTTAGTCACGAGTGCATGTAAGTCATAGGCCCCTCAATAAAAAAATACAATAGTACATTACACACCTAGGGCGGTCAAGTAAAGAAAGTCTCAGATCGCCGGTAATTGAGGCCCGAGCCGGAGGCGAGGGCTATAATCTAGCGGTCTGAGGATTTTTTTACGACCGCCCGTGGTTAGTATACGATTTTACGTCACCACCTGGTCGTGAAGGGGGATTTTACGTAGCGCCCAAGGGCGGTAAATCCCGCTTTTCGGCTTGGTGTGACGTAAAGTTTATTTCAAACTAGCTTCTGCCCGCGTGGAATTCGGTTATCGCGTTCCGGCGGGAACTGTGTGTTTTTCCGGGATAAAAAGTAGCCTATTTCCTTTCCCGGGACCACATACTATCTCCATGCCAGATTTCATCTCAATCGGTCCAGCGGTTGAAGCGTGAAGAGGTAACAGACAGACAGACAGAGTTACTTTCGCATTTATAATATTATAATACTAGCTTCTGCCCGCGACTTCGTCTGCGTGGAATATAAAATTGCCGATAACTTTTCTTTTCGATATCCGATTTTAATCAAACATAGCTTTATATTATGTTGCTCCAAATGATGCTCATATACTTTTGAAAACTGCATTCATATCGGTTCAGTAGTTTTGGAGATAAACTCTAACAAACAGACAGACAGACAGACAGACAGAAAAGATTCCTAAAAATCGCTGTTTTGTGGTGTAACATATACATCTTTAGACCCCCGGTTCCTTTTTTGAACTTTTCTTTCTATGTACAGACACGCCGGGCTCTGCTCTTTTATTATAGTAATAGATAGAAGATAGATAGAGAAATATATATGTAATATAATATGGATAAGTATTAATCGTAGTAATCTTACCTGCCGTCAAACAGCACTGTTGTAGAGGGAAAAAGAGCCTGTGAGATTACTAGCACCTTACTTTTAACTAGGATTCACAATCAGCCGGAGAAAAATGACCCTGTCAAAACGGGTGCCCGAACAGCTCGTATTTTCTAATGTCAGTTTGCTCCATATACTTTGACATATTCTGTTAGGCACTGTTCGTCCATATGTTATTAGGTACTTATTATAGGTCAGTGTTTTAACTACTTACTTATATTAAAAATGTCAGGGGTTTGTTGCTCTTGTCTTCCCTTCAGGGAAAAACGGGTGGCCCGATTTAGATAAAATTTGGTTTGGAGATAGGTAGTTTGTGACAGTTTTAATACCGATATTTCCACTTTATGGAGTTACCCATGGGTAAAATCATAAAACAGATAGTAATAGACATATCATATTATTTAGTTGTTTAACTATACTTTTTACGAAAACAATGCAGTAGGTACGAGGTAACTAATTTAAAAACTTCCGCAAATTAACAGACTGACGGATCTGGCCTGATTTCCATCACAACAGTCATTCAATAATAATAGCATCAGCTAGCTCCTCCCGATGTCAAACTTCACCAAAAAGAGCGGAAAATATTAAATTAAAATGATTCACACTTAAGAAAAACCTAAACTTAATGAATGTTAGTTAATTAATATTTAAGTTATTTGTAAGGGTGGTCCACTCAGGTGAGCCGCCGAGGGGAAAATGCGAAAAGCCGCGGGCGGCCATCTTGTGACGTCAGGAGCAGGGCCGCACTCGGGCGGACTAGAAAAAAATGAAAATAAAAATAATTTATGTAGAGTATTTTTAATGTGAATTGATATAAAAGGTTGTTTTGGTCTCGATTTTTGAAAAATATTAATGTTTTAGTAGGTATGTACATATTTACTAAAATTATAATATTGAATAATTACAACAAAAAGGTCTCTCATTTGTTTGTTTCAATACCTATAAATGTTAGGAATAAATACTTGAGGAAATTCTCATTAGGTACCTATTTACTGTAAACAATGTTGTGATTCTTTCCGTGTTTAAAAATGAATTCAATATAAAATAGCATTTAAAAATTACGACTAATAGATTGAAAAACTACTTCTCATATTAATAAATAAAAGTTCTTTACAGATCGAAGATACTTCAGGTGTCATTAGTGGAATGACAAAACAAAGAACCGTTTACATGAAAAACGCGAGTTATTCCATTATCTTTGTTATTTACAATCTTTCGGCGTATCAATGAAAACGGGTCGAGTAAACTTTAAAATTTAAAAATAAAAGCGCAATTGCACAATGCAAAAAGTGGTAGAAACAAAAATGCGTCACTCAATACGTCCCAGGGTAGCCTTTGATGGGGCCGGTGGGTTGTGATTGGCTGGTGTGTGGTAGTGGGCGTGGCGGGTTTAGGCCACTCCTCCCCCGGTCCGAGGCGAGATCGTCCGAGCGGCCACACGAGTACGAGCGCCCGGCGTAAGCGCAGCGCGTCGACGATAAAAAAAAAAAAAAAACACGTGTAAATAATGACTCAACCAAGTGATGTGCCAGAAATTATGAAGATTCGAATCGGATTTTTGAAATAGTGCGCGGTGACCCAGTGTTTGATAGTGACGCTTTACTAGTGCTACGTACTGAAGTGGCGGAACATTGAAAAATGCTTAGTTGATTTTAACAAAACAATCCTATAAAACCCAAACTCTTCCAAAAAGGATTCCGAATTGTTATTTAATTTAGCTCAAACGATTCTTCCAAAAAGCCCACTAATTCATAGTCCAATCGGTTTTATCAATATTTGCGTTTTCGAATCTAATAAGAGAATGAGAATCTAATAAGCTTGAAAAAAAAACATAAATACAAACAAACAAAGGCCAGCTCAAGCACTGGCCTTCAAGAAAGGAAGAACATAATTGCAATTCGCTTGTTTATAACGAGGCCATTGTCTTGAAGTTAGTTTCCAAATCGATCGATAGCAATTATAAACAACGCTCGATTATATCAGCAGCATTTAAATATTCCACGTTTCAAAAGTGAAGTGAATCTATTTTTAAATTCAACTGTTCCAAATTCAAAATTCCCAATCTTCCACCACAAACAAGCACTCGTTCAAAAGCAAACGCGTTCCAAGTTTGAATTTCAAACTGGAGAGTAAAACGTCTATCAAGTGTGTCAAGCTTCAAGAACATTCCAAGTGAAGAAGTGCATTTGTAAGCTGAGACTACTCTGGAATTTAGCTAGTGACATATCAAACTAGACCTTGACACGTAATATAGATTTACAGAATTTTAGCTAGTCAAACTGGACGGCATATTGTGGCAAACGTTGATAAGATGAACCATTCATCTTGACCTCACAGAGCGTGTCAAGCTAAACAGCAAGTTTAAATTATCATGACAAGGACTGATCACCTATCGTCTTGTAGTAGCTAACTTCCAAAAACGTCAAAGAAGCAGACTGTGACACATGCCACAGTATTGCATAACCTCAAACCGTTTTGTCAAGCTCGTCTCAAAGAATCAAGTGCGACAACCTCTCAAACCTATTCAATCAAACTATTGTGGCTACCAGTGATCCAGCAAATTGCGTCCAGCAGTAACAATCTCTTACCTTCCAAGAAATGATACAGACAGCGTGTCTCTCTCGTTTATCTAACCTCAAACTGGCATGAGTCAAAGAGTAAAAGTGCTTTTTTGCAGCAAGTGACAAAGTGACAGACCCTTTGCGGCAAGTGACAAGCGAGCGTGCGGTACGTCTGCCAAAGTGCAAGCTGTTGCCGCAGACTAATGCTCTCGTGAACTGCAGCAACCGTACTACTTTGTGACAGATCCTTTGCGGCAAGTGACAGACCCTTTGCGGCAAGTGACAAGCGAGCGCGCGGCACGTCTGCCACGGCGCAAGCTGTTGCCGTCAATATAGAAGCAGACTAATGCTCTCGTGAACTGCAGCAACCGTACTACTTTGTGACAGATCTTTTGCGGCAAGTGACAGACCCTTTGCGGCAAGTGACAAGCGAGCGCGCGGCACGTCTGCCACGGCGCAAGCTGTTGCCGTCAATATAGAAGCAGACTAATGCTCTCGTGAACTGCAGCAACCGTACTACTTTGTGACAGATCCTTTGCGGCAAGTGACAGACCTTTTGCGGCAAGTGATAAGCGAGCGTGTGGCACGTCTGCTACGGCGCAAGCTGTTGCCGTCAATATAGAAGCAGACTAATGCTCTCGTGAACTGCAGCAACCGTACTACTTTGTGACAGATCCTTTGCGGCAAGTGACAGACCCTTTGCGGCAAGTGACAAGCGAGCGCGCAGCACGTCTGCCACGGCGCAAGCTGTTGCCGTCAATATAGAAGCAGACTAATGCTCTCGTGAACTGCAGCAACCGTACTACTTTGTGACAGGTCCTTTGCGGCAAGTGACAGACCCTTTGCGGAAAGTGACAAGCGAGCGCGCGGCACGTCTGCCACGGCGCAAGCTGTTGCCGTCAAGATAGCCACGGACCCGAAGCTGGTGTGCTGGGGCGGCTACGCGGCGGAGGCATGCGTGGACGCGCTACTCCGACCGCCGCCGCCGGCCAGCCAGCTCGGGACGGTGTACGCGACGAAGAGGCGGCGGCGGAATGGGAAGAGGTCAGTGTGCTTCTTACATACATAGTACTCATTGATCTAAGTAAATGTTCTCAGCTTCACCCCAAGGCTGACTGGTAGAAAATGCTTGTAGCATTAAGTCCGCCTTTTGTAGACTGCATTTTTTTTTATGCAATAAAGAGTTTAAATAAATAAATCTATTATAAGTAAGGATTCACAATCAGCCGGAGAAAGATGGCCCGCCCGTCAAAACGGGTGCCCGAACAGTTCGTTTCCGTTTGGCGCTCAGTAAATTTGACACTTAAATCTCATAGTGTTAGGTTTACTTCTGTATAAAATATTTATCTTGACGCATATTATAAAGAGGCGTTATTAGCATATTGGAACGTATTTTTTAATATCAGTTTGCTCCATATATTTTGACATATTCTGTTAGGCACTGTTCGTCCATATATTATTATAGGTCAATGTACATACTACATACATAAGTAGGTAAACTAACGGTAGTTTCCCGTTGGGGTAGGCTGAGACCAAAGAGCGCGACTTGGGAGGTATTGCTTCTATCCAAGATAATTAGGGTGATCTCCCTCCTTTCTTCCACATTCATCCCTACGGTTTTATCTAGCTGGTTAAGTTAGAGAGGTTATAATTATAACAACTCGTAAAAAGCTTTCTTGGCCTAACTATTTACGGTAACTGAATTTTAATTTTCGTTATACACACTACTTATTCAAATTTGGCCAGTCCTTCGAACGAGATAAACATGTGTTATCTACACTCATATCATAAATCCTCTATGATGCGTTCAAAAACCGCTAATTGGCTATGGGTGAAAAATGACAAAGTGCTCGATTATTTTTTTATGGATAGGAATAACCTTCCGTATCAAGAGAAAAATATCTCAGAATTTTCCGTGCCGTAGATTTCGCGTAAAAAAAAGAAATTGATTTTGTGTTATGACGATTGAAATAAAGGTGATGCAGCACTACTTCTTGAAAAAATCAATAATGTCAATAGTGTCAACACTTTTTTTCAAGAAGTAGTGCTGCATACTTGGACCAAGGAAACACCTTTATTTCAATCGTCATAACGCAAAACCAATTTTATTTTTTTACGCGAAATTTACGTCACGGAAAATTCTGAGATTTTTTCTCTTTATACGGAAGGTTATTCCTATCCTTAAAAAAAAATCGAGCACATTGTCATTTTTCACCCATAGCCAATTATGACCAGCATTAAGATAAACTGTTTAGTTAGAACAGATTTCTTATCTGGGAAAATGTACTTATAGCTGTTTTAGACCATCGAATTCGATTGTCTAATAGCATTCAAATATCGAACATCTTCGAACAGCAATGCCCGCCTATATTCTTCAGTCAGACAGAGCGAAAGTTTGTTCCAAATTCAAATGTCGGCCCTATTTAGTCTATGCTTAAAATGTGAATGTGAGACACTGACGTATTCGTATTGCCGCCATTGTTGACAGATTTTGAAGCATCTTAGAGGATTTATAAAATGAGTGTAGATAAAGTTGTGTATTCAACTGTACATAATTAGGCCTTAAAACACTCGTGCGCTATTTATTAAAACCCCACTCATTTTTTAAGGACCTTTATTATGTAGCAGTTACATAAACTACTATAAAAACACTTGTCAAAAAGTTTACGTCGCTCAAATCAGTTATCACTTAGGTAATCAGTTAATAAAAACCTTGTCTTTATAATCACATAACTACACAAAAATGATCTATCCAAATAACATATTAGTTATTAGTGATGCGTTCTGAAGTGATGCGCATTGGCAGTACCTATTTATTTTATAATTTGCAAAATAGGTACTATAGCTATATTTATAAAATAGGTACAGTCGAGTTCATTAATATGAGTACACTTTTGGACCTTATTACAACGTGGTAAGGTGCAAAAGTTGTATATATTGGCGAACTTTAAAAATAATCATTAGCTTTAAATATATGACTAAGTCAAACATTTTAAGCGAGAGACCTCATCATGTTCTTATTGACATGTATTAATGAACTCTTTTATACATGATGTATTTCATTATTTATTGACATTTTGAGACTGTCGACATCTATGGAATTTATATTTATTTGACAATGGAGGCCATCTCCATAATTTTTTATATATATATATTTTTTCTGGACCCTTGGAGACTATACATCTCTAAGATCTTAGATTTAAGTTTAAGTTAGGGACTATACATCCCTTCAATGTAATTGTACTACGTACCTATAGGTATATTTTATACATGTAATGTAAATGTTATAACTATGTGTAAATTTTGAAAAAAGGCTTTCTGCTTGAGTTTGTTGCGGCGCTTCTTCTCAAGCAATGGGTCTAGGAAGCGCTAGTAAATTCTTTTCTGACGTGTAAAAGTGCCCCTATGTGGCCAATTTGCTGAATAAATGATTGAATTGAATTTTGAATTGATCTTATTACAACGTGGTAAGGTGCAAAAGTGTGTATATATTGGCGAACTCGACTGTACTTGATATATCATTTGCATTGACAAAATTAACTTGTCACGTCGTGAAGTTAGTAAGATATTTATACTCCATTGTGATGGATGACACGTTTTACCTACTGCACATTTAATTTCCTTTTATACCACAGATAAAATACCTATTAGGTAGCCAGCTGTTGTTGCCATGGACATACATTTCGGACGCGGTGGTTACTTTTTCTTGTGTGAATTTCGTTCTTTTTGTTCAATATTGTGAGGCGGCCTGCTTTTGTATAAGTAATACCTACCTTTTTTGTATAAGCTCCAAAAGTTGAGAAATAATTTACAAAAAGCAATACTGATGCATAAAGTCCGCATATTGCATACTTAGTTGTATTTATATTTTTAATAAGACCAAGTTGATTTTTATCGTGGTCTACATAATAATGGAATAAAAATAAAACAACTACTTACATGTAATCGTACTGACGTATAAAATATGAACGAAAAGGAAAATAATAGTACATTGTGTATTAAGGGCGGTAAGCGAGGAATTGTAGTCGAGAGCATTTATAAGCCCGAAACCAAAAGTTGAGGGCTTTAAAGGGGCTCGAGACTGCAATTCCGTGATACACACAATGTTTTTCATCACACTTGCGAGGAAAATACAGGAAATATTCACTAGGACGACCTGTGAACTTGTGCCTGCATGTAGGTTAATCGGCAACGCGAACAAACCTTTTTTTATTTTTAAATATTCAATTCGTACTGGCCACTAACAATGGTGCCGCCATTTAAGTAGTTTTACTTTTTAATTTGTATTATTTCGAGAATAGTACATTACAGACCTAGGGTGGTGAATTCGTAAATGTCCCAGAATGCAGGTTTCTGTGGCCCGAACCGAAGGTGAGGGCCATAAATATGCGATCTGGGGCTTTACGAATTATCGCCCGTGGTTTGTCAAAAGTTTTACGTCTTGCCTTGGCCAGAAAGTAAGATTTTCACTCCCCGTAGCGGGCAGAAAATCACACTTTACGGTCATGGGTGACGTAAAATACATTATGGCCCGTGGGCTCATATGAAATCTCGAAAGCCCGTGGTTATAATCTGGGCCTTAGAGACCGCTATGCCTGCCTGTAATGACACCGTTTCCGAGCAAGTGTGATGAAAACATATTTTACGAAATAGAAGGAAAATAAAAAAGTATACCTACGTTTCCCTCCTGAAGTTCCAATAAATTGATTTCTTACAATCATAGTATCAATAATAACAATAAATCTAATTAATACAGTACCTATTCAATTCTCTGCGTTTTCGGGTAAATTGTCTGCTGCTACATTTCCAATTAAAATTGATTATTTTTACTATTATACTATTATCACTGACATGTGATCACGCACGTCGTAATTACTCAAAATAACCGTTCGCTCACTAAAATGTACTGAAACAAGTGAAACTGATCTGTAGGTATTAAAATTACAGTAAAATTCATTTAACAAAATATCCGTTTAATCGACATTCTTCGTTTGTTTTCTACTATTCCATTCTTAAGCGACAATTAGACGATGAATCTCGCAATTTGTAACTCTCACTACAGGTTTACACAAATTAGAAGGCGCCTGGATTTTGCAATAATAGACTCTGCGTCAACGGCTTAAGTGCTTCGCCGCGCGCCTTCTAAGTTGTGTCGTGCTGTACGACACTGACGTTACAATTTGAACCTAATAATAGAGGCTATAAAGTTAATCTTGAGTCGGTGAATTTCTATGATTGTGATTGACAATTCGAAGCATGTACAGTGATACGTCTAGTAATGGGGAAGAATACTTGGGTGGCATTTGCTCGGGGAAGATTATATTTTAGTAAAACGTCGTGAGTAAAATAGTATAAGATGCGAAGCAGAAAAATCGTTGGATCTTAGACTATAACTAGCTTCTGCCCGCGACTTCGTCCGCGTGGAATTCGTTAATAGCATTCCCGTGGGAACCCAAATTTCGATGCAATCCGTCCAGTGGTTTTTAAGTTAAAACCGGACATTCGTACATACATACAGACAATTTTTCTAAACATCGTTATTTTGTGTTCAGTATCATTTATATAGTCCCCTCGACTTAATAGTTTATTTTAAGTTTCAAGTTTCATACGCGACTTCTTCTACAGACTTATTATAATAAGTACCTAGGTAGGTATATAGATATAGTTAAACCATCGTTGAGTAAAATAGTAGAATATCCGAAGTAGAAAAATCGTTGGATCTTAGACTATAATGTCATATATCGTCGACTCAATTCGCAATCCTAACACTAAACTTAACTTGGCTCGATTTTTTTCAAGCATGTTTAAAGACATTGTTAGATACAATTACTTACCTACTTACATATAGATAACACAACATTGTACGACTTAAAACTCTAATTAGGGGCTAACCTGAGTTTAGTGGCGTACTTACCTATCAGTAAGGCCTTCAAGTCTCTTAAAAATTTAGGTTTGTTTAAGAATTATTTCAAGTCTAAAATTCAACCTAAAATGCTAAAGCATTACAAAAACTCCGTAACCGATTACTGAACGCCAATAATCGGTCGATACCTACGAGGTAAACGTAATAACGTTTTGACAAAAAACGCTTGAAATTTTTTTTTCAATTCCAACAATCACACCGAATCCAAACAATCGTAACAAATCGATTTCAAATATCGAAGGGTTTAGTACGGTCCACGTCAAAGAGATGTTTAAACTTTTGTACCCCATTCCGTCGTATTAGGGTCCAAAAGTGTAAACATATCTTTGACTTAAGTGTGCAATGTAAAACTAAGAGTACAATGTAAAACGTTACGAAATAACTTCAACCCTAATGCAATATGGTTATGAGCGTAATTGACGAATGAGGATTTCCGAAATGCTAGGATTTAATACAAAGCGCTAGAGCGACTAGATGTGTCAATAAATATTTGGTAGTAATTTCTTTGGGTCGTTTATACGTACATTTGGAATTTATTTAATTAAATAAATAAAAGTGCTGCCAAATAGCAATGCTCGCACTGTTGTGTTCCGGTAGGGGGTTAAGGCAGCCGGTGAAATTTCTGGCACAGAGGCATTCCATCTTAGGCCTCAGGGTAGGCAACGCATTCAAGATCTTAATATGGTTTCTTAATGGGGGATCATAGGATTTCGGTGTCCATGAGCCGCAGTGATCACTTACCATCAGTTGGGCTGTGCGCTCGTTTCCCTATACCATTGACATAAAAAGAAAGGGTGCTGCGGTGAAGGTTTTTCTTCAACTTCTTTTTAAATACTCTTTCCTTCTTTTTTTTCCCCTTTTGTTCATTCCCACAACTTATTCCATTTGCTTATCATCAATTACTATTACTACAGAATCACCAACACCAACAGTAATATCTAATCGCCAATCACACCACACCAGAAGCAATGAGACATCTACATGTATGTAATGTACATAATTATTGCACAAGTGAATAAAGAGGTACATTGATTTGCACTTCGAGACGCGCTGTGTAATATTTATGAACTAATTAAAAAACGTCTTTCAAGTAGTCCAAGATTGCTTTAATGTATGATCAATGTATTTTTCATGTTAAGATATTTCCGTTATAAAAATTATAATAAGGAATATCCGTCTTTTTTACCTATTTACTAACGGGAGTCTATATGGTATAAATGCAAAAGTAAGTTAGAGTTGGGTTCATTGTTGCTCTTTCAGGGTTAAGCTGCTAAACCGTTATAGGGCTTTTTACCCCTAGCAGATGTTTTATTTTTTTCACTCTATCTCTTTAATAAATATATTATAGTATCGATTTATATATAACTGTATAAAGATAACGCCAAAACGGTATTGCTTGCACTTCGGTCTAGAAAAACTGTTTATTTCAGATAACCATATTTTTTTTATAATGCTATACCTAACTTAGCAAAATCTCTACAATCTGAGATTATTTGCTAAGCGACTAAGCTATAGAGTAACTAACTAAGATATTATAGATAACTAAGATACAGAGTAAAATCGAATTACAAATAGGTATGCCCTATTCCTTTTAAATAATAAACGAAAAAGTTCCAAATTCGAATTCATTGCTGTTCTCACTTTCTTAAATTCCTCTGCTATTGAATGAAATTCATAAAACTACTACTGGCCAGAAACATTCATCCGATATGAATGATACGATCTCTGTTTCCTAAGTTGGCAACACTGCGTTCGTTTACCGTTCAATACAGTTTTTATTGACAAAACTGTTCACCTCCAGCGTCTCTAGTTCGACGGACACAAGCGGAGCGAATGACGCGTTCAAAAATTAGTCTCAGCCTATTACATTGATTCGATTACGAATTTATGAGGTGAATAATGGCTCGTATCGATACGTCGAATCGATTGTTGCCGTGAATTTGTGAGCGTATCGACTGACTGGACTTTCCACGTTTTCTAAATTTGAATTGGCTGTGCGGTTTCCGTCGCCATTTTTTTAAGAAGCATGGAATGCTCTAGAAAAGTTCCGTACTCATTGCAATATGTCTGAGAAATTTCATTTTTTCGGTTTCTAAGTGCTCCTTTGGATTATATTCTCTTTTAATGAGCGTCAGAGACGAGACATGTACCAAAATGAAGGCAGTGACATCGGCGCATATGCCTTGGTGTAGCTATAGGTAAATATTATATTATACTAGCTGACCCCGTGGACTTCGTACCGCCATCGATTTTTTTGTGGGTATGAAAAATAGCTGACGTCCTATTCTCAGACCTACTGAACATACACTCCAAATTTCATAAGAATCGGTCGAGCCGTTTCGGAGGAGTTTGGTTACAAACACTGTGACACGAGAATTTTATATATTAGATATAGGTATCTGGAAAAACATAAAGATAGCATAATTAAGGTGCTCAAAACGAAACGACTCAATTTTCATTAAAGTATCTGCGAATTTTTTGCGAGCCTGAAATAGATAAACACGGACTGGTACATATATTGAAAATTTAATTTTCCTGTTTATTTGTAGATAGGTACAATTTTTATCGAGTTAGAGTATTGCTTGCGTGTTTCTGTGGGTGCCATCTATTTGGCATAATTCTTTTTGTCCGAAACTGTTTACGCATAACAGGCTTCGCATAATTTATTTACGCCGAATCTTGATTTTGCCGAATTTTTATTAAGCATAATTCTTAATTGGCCGAATGGGTGTTTACCCGAATATTGTGTTGGCATAATGTTGACTTGGCCGAATTTTAGTATGCATAATATTGTTTGGCATACTAGTAATTTAGCAGAATTTTGATAGAACGAAATATTGTCCGAAACAACATTTAATGTAGGGAGCGCCAAAGTTCATATAAAATTGCTAGTCCGAAAACTGGAATTCCGAAAATGTATGTCATAAACGATTTTAGCTAAGTATAAAATGTTGTATGATATAATTTGTTCAACATACTTATCTTTATTAGATAGAGTTCGGCAGTTCACGGTGTGCGGTAACACCAAAGTTTGGAGTAAAGTCGACTCGCATAGGTTGGTTAGGTTATTTTTTATATAAGTAAACGAATTTATCATTTAGTAAAAATCCCCCCTCTCCCTATTTAGATAATCATCGATGTTATACAGGATACTCATTTAATTAAATCAGCGAAAATAAATGTATGCGAAAGTAGTTTTCGGCGTAACAAATTTCGGCGAAAGTAATTTTCTGCCTAAATAATATTCGGAATTCGAAAATTATGCGTGAATACTATTCGGCGTAAATAGATTATGCATAATAGAATTCGACGAAAAATCGTTATGAGAGATTAGTTTCGGCGTAAACACTATTATGCCTATACTGATTATGCAAATTCGAATTCTGCCAAATAAAATTATGCGTAAACAAGGGGAACCTGTTTCTGTTAGGTGGTCGAAATATCAATTGATATTTAAATTAGGCGCATTTCTTCCACAGTAGAACTTGTCCTGATTCACCTAACCTCTATCCATGAGAGACTAACAGTAAGCTCGGTGACTTTTCATTCATCACCACAACCTAATTGTGGGCGTTGTTTTGTAATCTGAAACGTTCTTAAATCTATTATCATAGTCTAATTCACGTGTTCACGAATGCACGCGCCGCTCGGTGCGTAAGGACCATGAAAGCGTGTAATTTTTCTCGCCAGCGAACATAAGACACCACAATTAGGTGCCTAGTGACTTCTAAACGATTTGGCTGTTTAATGTTGATTTGAGAAGGATATATAATTATTAGAAATGTGTAATTGGTTTCGTCGCCTATGAGATGGATGGTGAATGATTTTGTTAAGTGTCTTGAATAATGAAATGTGAAGTGAAGACAATCTCTTTTATAAATTAAAATGATATCTACACTAGCTTCTGCCCGCGACTTCGCCTGCGTGGAATTCGGTTATCGTGTTCCCGCGAGAACTCTGTGTTTTTCCGGGATGAAAAGTAGCCTATGTCCTTTCCCGAGACTCCAACTATCCCAATACCAAATTTCATCCAAATCGGTCCAGCGGTTGAAGTGTGAAGACGTAACAGACAGAAAGACAGAGTTACTTTCGCATTAATAATATTAAAAATGTGCATATAGATATATATATATATTACTACCCAAGTAACAATTTCTGGTTCTATAGTAGCCCATAGAACATTTCTCAAAACACCACCTTAGCCCTATAAAAGGCCATAGAAGGTTGAGTAACGCCGATCTGGCGCAGTTATATCTCCATTTAGTGATATAGCGGAACCGTAGCAGCTTTAGTTGTGACGTTTTAGGTCTGTAAAGGTGATGTAATGAGGACTCGTATTACAATTTAGTGACATACGGGCCACAGTAACGCTAATATAGTGCTTTTTTATACTGTAGTAGCGTTCGTTGATTCCCTTATAGTCCTATTTTAGTCTATAGTAGAATCCGTGATTCCTATTGAGGCGCTTTCTCGGCAAAGTTTGGTATTGTGTGTTTTTGCTGTGAACGTCATTGATGGACAATAAAAATAATTCAATTATATAAAGGAGTTCTATTCTATCGTGGTAAGTTTATGTTATCTTATTTAGACATTTAATATTTCGATCAATGCTGCAAAAAGCACGTGCGACTAAAGTTTTACTGATAGAATAGTATATGATTTGCTTAGTATTTTCAATGCGCCCTCGATTAATTGAGTTTTGAATAAAATATATTGATATTATAAAATTAAATTCACAGTCATTTCTACTTTAGAGCCATTAAGTACATCCGTGGGTCTTATCGGCTCACTATAGTACCACCGACTCCTGTCATGTCAAAGTTTGAGTAAAATTAGAGTTCTTTATCCTATGACGGATCTATAAACTCCATTATAGAAAGTTTCGGCCATATAAAAGAGTCATAGACACAACTATCGTACGAGCCTATAATAGGGATTCAAAAACAATTAGAACACTTTTAAGTACTATAAAAATGTCCTAAAAATCGATTATAAAACAAAACCGCTCTATTACGGCGTCATTATTGCTACTAAAGTCCATGTACTATAGGAGTGATTTGTGGAACCACAATATCGTAAAATCCTTGTATAGTAGAACGTTCATCACTGCTAAAACGCAAGATTTATAGCGGTTGTCCCGGAAACCTTATAGCGCAAATTAGATACATAATGGTAATTTCAATCACTTTTATACAGTAACATAGCTCTTTAGTGACTATATTTGAAGTTTTTATAGCACTTTACTATAATAGCCCTATAAAATGGTTCTATAAACCTTTACATCAACAACTTATAGGATAATTTGGCTCTTTAGCTTATAGAGCAAGAATGTGTTCCCAAACGCCTTTATACAACTGGTAGTCACCGCTAAGACCTTTATACGACGTTTACTCGACCTTTTAGTGATGATAATTCAAGTTATAGGGCCAAAATGTTACTTGGGTAGCCTATTTGAATGTCCCACTGCTGGGCAAAGGCCTCTCCCGTGACCTTCCAACTCCCTCTATCCTCGGCCATTGTAGGCCAGTTGTTGTTGAACGTGTCCAGGTCGTCTCGCCACCTCCGCCTGGGCCTGCCGCGCCGTCGCTGAGCGTTCTGTGGCACCCACTGCGTAGCAATATGAGCCCACCTTTCTGGGTGCATACGACAAACGTGTCCGGACCAGTCCCACTTGAGCTTGGCGGTTTTGTGGCCTACGTCGGCTATTATAGATATATGTATACAAAAAAAAACAAATGAAATTGAATCGTTTTAAATGCAATAAAATATTAATAACTAATAATTTCTCATATTTGAAAAAAATACAAATGGCAGTTGCTCGTGTGTCGTTTTAAATGCAATATTATATGCACAAAATCATTTTTTATTTAGGGTTCAAATGGCAGGGTTATTACTTACGCGACATCTGCGCGTACGCAGGTGGTTCCGCGACACACCGGCACACAGTATGCGAGCAATTTTGTACAATTTTATATTTCCCAAGTGTACATTTGAATTCATGATTTGCGCGGAATTTCGCTTTTTTTTTCACGTTTCGTACAAAACATTTCGAGTGCTTCCGCCAAACATAAACTGCGAGTCGAGCAATTTTCAATGGTGTTTATGATTGTAAAAAAACTAACAGTTGACACTTGATGTAGTTACGATGTCATTTTTCGAAAAAAGAAAGGTCAGCAATGTAATGTGTCTGTACAAAATAAGGAGGTTTCGTTTAAAAGTCATCTTAATGATGAATGACTGACGGATGTTATGTTTTAATTTAATAAATGTGTCACGTTGGTAGGGAGTGAACCGAGCTGGTGTAAACTGGGTCAGTTATGAACTACCCTAGTGGGTAGTTCATAACTGACCCGGACGGGAGACAGACAGATAGACCGACTTACTTTCAAATGTGTATATGTGTAAAATTTTTGAGCTTCATTTATTTTTAGAGCCTGTTCATTTATTTTTTTATTCTTTTTTTTCGCAAATGTATTAAAAAATGTCGTTTGATGCAAGTGCGAAAATTTTGTCATTTTATCACGAACACCCCTAGTTATCTTGGCGCGAGCGAAAGAACGTATGAAAGAACGAGCGAAAGAATGATTGAAAGAAAGAACGAGTGTAATATTTTATACGTGAATATATTATTTTATTACTTATGGGTAATCATTATAACAATGATTTTGCATATAGTCATGTTTATACCTTTTACGTTGTTTTGATACATCACACCTGTCATCATTGGTCGACTACAGTTTTTCTAGTACTTACCAACAAAGTCACTAAAAAGTGAAACTAAACTATTTCAATCACCCGCCCAAGTACGTGTCGCTCATTAGGGCTCTTTCACACGTTCCGATGAACCGCCGCGTTTTTTAAACGTCAGATCGAAGCAACGCCTGAATACTAATTCCGACCACACTTAACAAATTAAAGAAAAAACACCGCAAACCCTTTATTACGCTTGATTAGAGTCTTTTTCTGTATAACTTAAGTGCAATGTAACTACACCTGGTTACTTCACTTTGCAAGTAAAAATAATTGATTCCTATAGATAATTGTTTATTGGATATTTCGATAGTGAAATGTATTTTGCATCAATTTCCTGAAAGGTTAATTTGATGAGCTTTAATTAGTGATGTAGCTGTAATTGATTTTTTTATAAACATTTATCTTGGCTGTAATGACATTAATGATTAGATATATTATTAGTATTCGCAATGCCTTTGAATATGGAGTGTGGAATGTGTCTTGGTAAGGAGCGCAATCTTATATGGCGAAACAGTTGAAAACGTGTCCAGCGGATTTGATAAACAACAAAACAAAACACCGTTTTAGCTGCGATTTCGCCTCAGCAGCGCCGTCTGAAGGCGCTACTGCGGACTATCCGCCTAGGTGGCTTGACTGGAGTGGCGACCTCAGCGCCCAAAACCTACCTGATTTGGTGTCCACTTTGTAACTACTTATAAAGATTGCGCTCCTCTACTTCAACCCTCCATACCTTTGGAGTTGAACGAGTGGTTCTTTGAAGATACCGGCCTAAGTATTAATTGTAGAGAAGTAAGTAAATATACTTTTCTTTCAACTTCACAAACCCGGTTAAAATACTAATTAAACTTTACTTTTCAATGTTTCTAACGTCTGTATGAAAACATTTCAAAATACAATACCTTTGTGTAATATTATCATTATTAACTTCAAAGATTGATGAAGATTTTATAAAAAAACTAGCTGACCCCGCGAACTTCGTACCGCCTTGGATTTTTTTTCTTTTGGGTGAGTATGAAAAATAGCTTACGTCCTATTCTCAGACCTACTGAACGTATATTCCAAATTTCATAAGTATCGGTCGAGCCGTTTCGGAGGAGTTTGGTTACAAACGCTGTGACACGAAAATTTTATATATTAGAAGATTATATTGAAAAAAGATGAGTTAGGTAAGTACCTAATTGAATGTTAGAAAATATAAAAAAAATACCAATATTCGGTTGATGGATTTAAATTACAAGAGTTGTTGGGTCGAACTGGATGGATAGGTACAAGTAGATCAAGACCGAAACGAATGGAGAAAACTAAAGGAGGCCTACACCGAAATCGTAGAAAAGGCCTAGCAAGAAGAACCTTTGAGTAAGTAAATCCAGTTCAAACATCAAGTATAAGTCAATAGCGGGTAAATAATAAACACACAATAGACTAATAATAACAGACTAGTAATAAGTAACACCAACAAAAAAAAACCACGTCCAAGCCTTCTAATTAAACAATAAAATAAAGGCACGCGTCACGATCCGATACAAACGTTCGCGGTTTATATAGCACGACACAATTAATATGGCGCTTGAATCCATATTAATATTATAAATGTGAAAGTAACTCTGTCTGTCTGTCTGTCTGTCTGTTACCTCTTCACGCTTCAACCGCTGGACCGATTGAGATGAAATTTGGCATGGAGACAGTTGGGGTCCCGGGAACGGACATAGGCTACTTTTTACCCCGGAAAAACGCATAGTTCCCGCGGGAACGCGATAACCGAATTCCACGCGGGCGAAGTCGCGGGCAGAAGCTAGTTCAGTATAAATATACTCTATGTCAACGGCTTAAGAGGGAAGAATAGTAGGTACTCGGCCGGTACGGTACTCGTCCATACAAATAATACAAGAAGAGAAAACGTTTTTCCACTTCTAAATATTTTCCAATCTCCATGAAATTTAATTTGCAATGGATTCAAAGTTCTTGCAAATTAAAAAAAAGGAAAACCTATAAACCCTAGTATTTCATTATGTCAATAGCATTCCAAAAAAAATATGGAGATTAGAAAATATTTAGAAGTGAAATAGTACATTTTGATGCATGTGTGTAAAGTTTGTCATTTTATCACGAGTCTCTGGTTATGTTGGCGCGAGCGAAAGCGAGCGTTAACACTAGGGACGAGTGAAAACGACAATTTCGCACGTGTATCAAACGACATTTTTTAATACAATTGCGAAAGAAAAGATTAAAGAAATAAATGAACACGATGAAGCTAGCTGTCAAAAAACAAAAAGCGCTCGTTTGGAAATTACAAACTTTTGGCACGTTAAACAGGTAAGTATTGAAATGTTTACTTTTTGAGCAACTGTATTAAAAAAGCGTTTTCTCTTTTTGTAATTTTTGTATAGACGAGTACCCAACCGGCTGAGTGCTATTTTCTTAAAAAACCACGCGGCGAGCCATATTAGTTGCATCGTGCTATAGCCCGCGGCCGTATCGATCGATCAATCGTTCGCTCATTTAGAATCGATCCATCAACGGATCGAACTGAAAAACTCTTATTTAGCAGGTAATGAGGATCTTTACGACATCAGGATAAGCTAATTTTTTAATGATATAATGTTGGTCTATTTTTTAAGCGCGTACTTATAGCATTTTCTTTGAATTACTAGAGGTGAAATAAGTAGGTATCACACTAAGTATAATGATAGTATAAAGCGTTTCGAAATTTGAATCATACGACAATTTAGTAAATTTATAAAACCAAACGTTAGTATAGATGAAAACTTAAGAAACTGACTTCGTTTATTTAGTAGTAACCTAGCTGTCTGGTACGAAAGTTGAACTTATTTCATTTTCCTCGAATTTTCACAACTACATACAACAGGTCATTTTCTCAAGATGTTCACCTAAACTGATACAGCAGGGTTAATGCACTTTTACTGAATACCTAATAATTTTAAAAATCAGAGACAAGGTAATTATAGGTATCAAGGTAATATTAGAATGTCAATCTCCCTACTTTACGGCGTACATCGGAAATAGCCAGGGCGCTTCAACTTTTGATACTTCGTCTGTACAGCGCCATCTAGATGTAGCTCATGGAGTTCAAATTTGTATGCAGGCTACCTAGGCAGCGACATCTATTATCGCATTTAACACTTATTTCGGGCGTACGCTGATTTGTTTCAAGGTTGTCCTTCTAGGTTTACCTTATTTTTCTATGTTACAATGAACACATAAAAATACGTAATGCAGAAGTACTAGAAACATAGAACAGCGATGGGTAAGAAAAGTGGCGCCCGTATAAGTAGACTTATTTTAAAAATTGATATGGTTAAACCGTTATTTTAGCTGTTTGGGGCGGACACGCTGCAATGTATGGTAATTATATTTAATAATACTCGATTATAAACGCCCATTATACTACGCATGGGCTATAAAGTACTCGTGTGTTCAATGATTTTAAAAATGGTTTCTTGAAGAAATGCGTTTTGTTGCTTGAAATTTTTAATAAAAGCAAAAGGCTTAGCGACAAATAAAATAGTCTTGCCATTTTTAAAAAAATACTATTTTATTTCTGATTGGACACTGATATTTCAGTACTTATTTAGTTACTTAGTGAAATGATTTCATATAAACATTGATAGTACTTACCAATGTAACTGGTTCAAATTAGCTAGTTAATGAAATGAATATTTTTTGCAATAACATAATATTTCGTATTGACCCTAGTCCTAAAACTATTGTGTGTAAATACATATATAAACATATATATGTATGGGTTGCGTAAAATGAAAATCTTACGAAAATCATTTCACAAAGTGGTGTCATTTGACGAAATGTCCCAAAGTTCCAAAACTTCCAAACTATTTTAGTTTCAAGTACGTTTTTCACAATTTACGAGCATTTAAGTGTGTTGTGTAAATTAGAAAAGGCAGTAAGTTCCTACCCGACAGTTGCAACGTCTTTTTGCGCCGGCGCATTACGTGACCGCCATGTTGATTGTCCTAATTAGATCAAAGGTGGAGCCGACGTGAACTTTCGAGTACACTCGGAGCTTTTTATCTGTATGACTTTCTGTAAAAGGCTTTTTCATGATTTGGCCAATGTTTTTGTCGTAGTGTTGAAAGCGAGCTTTTAGTACGTGGCAAATTAATTAGGCATGTACGTATAGTTAGTTCTCTTATTATATTTTTTGTTGAATTTTTATACTATTTATTTCGTTGTTTTTTAACGACAATGAAGTATAAAAATTGCGGTTAGTTATTATTTCTACAAAAAAGTATAGATACTTATATAAAAGTAGAGAATATCATTTTGAGTACAAATTAATATGCTAAACAACCGGCTGTCAGATCAGTCAGTAGACACAATCTTTTTAAATAAATTTAAGAAAAATATACTGCTGTCAATTCATGGATTTTAACGATGTGATTTTTTTTAATTAAAATGGTAAAAAAAATTGCTATCAAAATTTATCAAGATGGCGCATTTCTGATATCAATTGATATCAGAATAAATGAAAAAAAAAATGTTATAAAAACTACAAAGAAAACATCTCTTTTTGTAAAACATAAGTAAGTACAAGCGGATTCTTCTAGAAAAGGGTTAAGTATTAATAAAAATAAAGTGTTAAATACCGAACCGACTGTACGGCAAACCGGTTGTGATTAAAAAGCGCAATTTTGCATTCAAAGTCGGAGGGTGTTACCTGTGAGAATTAGTTTTTTATAACGTCCTCGATATGGTATTTAAGTGTATGGACGGGCGTTGGATGTCATACGTTTTTATACTTTATTCGAAGGGATGTTTAAACGCGGTCATGTTGACAATTACAGCTATTTTTACGAGAATTGCTATAATTTAATAGGTGCTTATGTGTCATTAAAATATGGATGAAAATGAAGGTGTAATTTGAAATGACTCCTGGTGTACTGCCGTCGTCATCGATCAATATCATCATCTCTGTTGAAAGAGTCTTATCACAATTATAGTCATATTATGTGTTTTTTTACATCGATGGTATAGGCAAACGAGCGCACAGCCCACCTTTTGGTAAAAGTGGTAACTGCGGCCCATGGACACCGACATCTTTCGATCCCCCATTAAGAAACCATCAGATCTCGAATGCGTTGCCTACCCTGAGGCTTAAGATGGAATGCCTCTGTGCCGGAAATTTTAGTTAGAAGCTACAAGGTCTGTCTTAATGTCTATGCAGCACTAATACAATATGCCTATTCCATTTAATTTTAAGTCCGGCCCTAGACATACAATAAAATTTTACATCACCCTTGGCCATAAAGTGGGATTTTCTGCCCGCTACGCGGAGAGAAAATCTCACTTCTTGGCCAAGGCAAGACGTAAAACTTTTGACAAACCACGGGCGGTAATTCGTAAAGCCCCAGATCGCATATTTATGGCCCTCACCTTCGGTTCGGGCCACAGAAACCTGCGATCTGGGACATTTACGAATTCACCACCCTAGGTCTGTAATGTACTATTGTTGCGTCTGCCGCTGCCCTGAAGAATATTGTGCAATACTAACCTTAAACGGTCAATAACATTGCACAATTCGAAATATTGTGCAATATAATTGATCGTCTAGGGCCGGCCTTAGTAATAAAAAAAAACTAAAGCCATATTGAAACGTCGTCAATATATACTTAGGAAATGACCTTTAGCATACTTTGCATACGCATATGTCTAGTAATATAAGGATGTTCGTCACAGATCACATCTGTGGTGACTATAGCCCAAACCCTCTCGTTATTAGAGGAGGTATTATGTGCCTAGAAACGTAAATACACTGTTGTGGTGGTTTTTAAAAACAGGTATTACAATAAAGGCGTTAAGGCTGTTCCCTGACCCAGCATCGTCCAATTGCTCATGTAAGATCACACTTTTCAAAGAAATGTTAAAAGTTAAAAATATGAAAAAAAACATGTGTTATATATGTTATATTTGATTATATATCGCCCTTACATTGATTGCTTTCGTTACACGTTTCACGAAGCTTCGCTCGATAATTGCAAAGTAACCTCTAACTCGGACCTTTAATCCAACTTTATTCCAGTTTATTATATCAAACAGTGTAAAACTAAATATAACAGAAAAAATATCCATATCATATGCATACATTGACAGCTTTATAAATGCCATGTTTATAGACGGTATTTTTATATAAATTAAAACGCGTTAAATACTAACTAAATCGGGCGTTCTGTGCGTAGCGCTGTCTCTTTCACTCGTTGCACGAGTGACAGTGACGGCTGATCTGGGTATAGGAACTGCCTTAAGAACCTTGCAAAGTTCTAATAAGGCTGGTGTCACACGATTACAAAACAATCGTTGCCAGGTGTAGAATGACATCGATAGAATTGGTTTTTGCCTCTGAAGTGTTGGAAATGAACTTGAGCCATTATGTTGGCAACAATACAATGTCAGGTAAAGTAAAGGACACTTATTTCTTGATCACACGTATTTATTTCTTGATCATTTAATCATTAAAGTACCTATTATCTATGCCATTAAAGTATCTGCGTAGGTAGAGTTCGGTACCAAACAGTGATTTAACATTTTGGAAAAGTAGTACCTAGATTAACACAATAGAAACCTATAAGAGATCGTCAGAACGTCATTAAAATTATAAAAATAATAAAGTAAAAAATATTTGTGTCAAATTTCAAGTGCATTGAGCGATTCGCCAATGATCATTATTAAGTAGTTTTTTTTTTAATTAAATTTATTTATTCAGCAAATATATTCATTTGTTTATAATAACATAATTATAACACACTTAAGTAGAAAATCATTCATTTTTTAACTGACAAGTGAAAAAATACAATCTAGGAAAGTATTTAAGATCCCTAGCCATTTTGAAAACTCCAAAAAAGCAAAATTGGTAACAAATTATTAATATCAGCTTTGAAACGTGCTCTCAAAAATTCACGAGAATCGGTTGACAAAGGCGACCTGTACAGGAGAACATCCGGTCAATTGAGCGAAGTTTTCCCCAAAAGCTGAAATTTGCTTCGCTCGCTTGATCAATTCCAATACATACGTTTTAAGAATATTTCCACATCTACTACTACTACTTACTACAGCCTATTTGCGTCCCACTGCTGGGCACAGGTCTCCTCTCATTACGAGAGGGTTTGGGCTATAGTCTCCACGCGGGCCCATTGCGGGGACTTCACACACATCTTTGAATTACTTCGCAGATGCGTGCAGGTTTCCTCATTACACGATGTTTTCCTTCACCGAAAAGCTCAGTGATAATTTCAAATTAAAATTGAACTTCGCACATTAGTAAACTTAGGAGGTGCGAACCGGAATCGAACTCCCGACCCTCTGCAGGAGAAGCGGTAGGTCGCACCACTAGGCCACCACGGCTTCACATAATTCCAAACAAATGCCTAAACGTCGGAATAAATTACCATTTCACACTTTATTGCATCGAATGAACCGGTTAAAACACAGCATATATTTAGCAAAAAAAGTGCTATAATTAAGGTTTAGAAAGCAAATAAAGCCTAGTTTTAAATACCATTGTGCGCTTAAATTCTCACGCGTATCGTATGCTTTATAAACCAATCAAACTTAAGTGTTGGTGTTTCCTGGATATTTCATTTTTTTCAGCGTTTGTCTTCTATTATTAATATTCCCATTATGTTACGGCTTTTATTGCGATGAGAGTTTAATTTGCAGAAATGTTTACGTGGGCCGTTCGCAAACGTTTCCGATCTGACAGCTGAGATTGCGTGAAAGAGTCAATATAGACCCTAGTCTAGTTTTGAAGCAAAAAAAGCAAACGTCTGGACATAGAGAAATGATACAAGAAGAGTGGCAGAGTCTATACTGTAGTGCGTGCTCCGAAACCCGGGTTAACACTAGATCGCCATCTAGCGTCCAGTGGCTGAACCCCGATTACTCAACCGTTTAGCAGTTGCTCCGCTACTTGAATTTTCTAAACAATTTACAACTAATATTATAGCAAGAACTGTTTTTTGAAATCCTCTTATTACACAGAGACTTCGAGTTGTAAGTTGTAAACTGTTAAGCAATAAAATATGCTTTGCGTTCGGCTCGCCACCTAGCTTCAGGTAGCGGTAGCAACTGCTAAACGGTCGGGTAATCGGGGTTCAGCCACTGGACGCTAGAAATCGATCTAGTGTTAATCCGGGTTTCGGAGCACGCACTACAGTTTAGACTCTGCCAATCTTCTTGTATCATTTGTCTATGGTCTGGATTCATGTTTTCATCTGTCACATCACAAGTATAAAATTCAATACGCATATGTACCTACCCATTACCTATACACGAGGGCTCTTAAGAGTCCTAGATCTTGTATATTTATTAGGAAACTAATGACGTATAAATGAATTTATTCTCTGCATTTTTCCCCGGCGGTAATGCTCGCGTCACGCTTACGTACCCGCGCTGGAATGGCACTCTTACGCTGTTACCAAGCTTCTCCCTGCGACTTCGTTCGCGTGGGGTACGGTTAGATCATACACATTTTCAACTCCCTTTTTTAACCACTTGGGGCTGGAATTTCCAAAAATCCTTTCTTAGCGGATGTCTACCAACTTGAGGTTTGCCCGGTAAGAGGCGGTATTCAGCTCAAATGATATTGAAGAGTCCCAAAGAAGCCCCGAATTGGCTGTGGTAGTAGGTACGTCTCGTAATGACTTTTTTTTTCTAGCCTATTTGAATGTTTCACTGCTGGGCAAAGGCCTCTCCCGTGACCTTCCAACTCCCTCTATCCTCGGCCATTGTAGGCCAGTTGTTGTTGAACGTGTCCAGGTCGTCTCGCCACCTCCGCCTGGGCCTGCCGCGCCGTCGCTGAGCGTTCTGTGGCACCCACTGCGTAGCAATATGAGCCCACCTTTCTGGGTGCATACGACAAACGTGTCCGGCCCATTCCCACTTGAAATTGAATTACTTTGACACAAAAAAAATACGTCGACGGGCTATCATAACATACACGTAGTTAAACAGAATGAATGAATATCTTTAAGTATGTAATTTTGTGGACTCTTTACAATCGTACATACATCGCCATAGAAATTACGAAAGCCACCAAACTAAATGTCGAAGTAAACTTAAGTATATATCTGAAATTCCATAACCATTCATCCAACAAACGGTAAACATTAATTTTCTTTATCATTGCGATCGGTATCGTTTTTTCTAGAAGTAACAGTATGTTGTATGTTAATATGTATCCATGTAAGGAAACAAATGGGCTACGCATTGTGATTTGTTTTCTGACAGCAGCATTTCTATTTATGTGCGTTTTTGTGACGTATCATAGTGCGTTCGAAAGCAGAACTTGGCCTATTTTTTGCATTGAGTTTACAAGATGGGTGGTCGTTTTGCATATATAAATGTTTCTAGAATTACTGTTGAATTACGCTGGATTCAATAGTTTTCCATGTTATTTTTCTGCTTGTGCTTGACTAGTGTTATATTATAAACTACCCCCATACCAAATTTTGTTGCAATCCGTCCAGTAGTTTTTGAGTTAAATCCGAACATAGGTACATACATTTATACATACACACGTACAAACATACGGACAATTTTTCTAAAAACCGTTATTTTGTGTTCAGTATCGTTTATATAGTCCCCTTAGACTTGATAGCTTCTTATAATTTTCAAGTTTCAGACGCGACTTCTTCTACAGACTTATTATTAGGTACCTAGTAAAGAATATTTATCCACGACGTACAAGCGATTTTATACCAATCCGAAATGGGCCCGCGTGGGGACTATGAGATGAGAGGAGGCCTGTGCTCAGCAGTGGTCAGCACGCAAATAGGCTGTAGTAGTAGTAGTAGGTAGTCCAACTAGACTTCGTGTTGGTTTTAACGTCGTCACGAGATCCGACGTCTTTTAGTAAATATACGGGTTATCTCGTAGATTTTCACGACACGGCATCGCAACGTAGCGCGGCGACGCACCATGCCACGACGCGACGTCGTATCGTGCTACCCTAACCGATGAGGGGCGAACGTCACGATTTGACATTCTGTAACATGATTTCGAAGTTGTAGTCTAGCCTAGTTTTTAGTGGCCGATCTTATTGGCTGGTCGCCCCCAGACGCATAGAATGTAACTAATAACTGGAACTACCACTATGACCAAAATTTGTGCCGGATGCGCGGGAGTGAGGGCGTAAAAAGCTTTTATCTCTCGTTAAATAACTTCATAGGGAGACAAAATAAGCCTCGGGTTTTGAATTGCGAACCAAAATGACCTTCAGGCTTACATCACCTGTAAATTTTTATAGTTATGAAATTGACACTACTCGCTCCAGATATACTTTATTACCTCCATGCCCCAGCAGTTACCGGCGCCGGCGCAGTGCGCGGCGTGCATACACCATTGCGGAGATGCAGTGTTTTTATTAGCAAACGGTTGCCGTTATAGACAGCTAGATAACATCTGGTTAATCAAATAAGACACCGCTATATCTTAGATCGTTATGACGATTATAAATTATAAGAGAAATAACTGGAACTCTGCATAAGTAGGTATATCAATGCGAAGACAGCGCATGATGATTTAAAAATGCAAATATTAATTTCCATATAGATATTCTATATTAATTTCTATACTTATACAGTTCTATTCCTATGTACGTACTTATCTACCTATCTACGAGAACTACACATATTTATGCAAATAATAGGTACCTTGAAATAAAGATTTGTGAAATGTTTAGATTTTTCTTCCGTTCAGTCCGTATTCATCTCCAAAACTACTGAACGGATTTTCATGAATATTTTACTCACGGACGGAGTACAATTAGAATCAGAATACAGGCTTCTGATAATTGTCTTAGATGACAGATCGGAGGCGTCATATTGCCGTCAGCAATAATCCGTTTATGAAGCTAATTTGATATAGTTACACGCAATGTTCATAACCAATAATATCAACATTATAACTAGTGTATATTAAGTTCATTATTTGCCACATTTCATTTTCAATAGTTCTTGGTAGGTACCTACTTATTTAATAATTTTTCTATCAAACAATGGTGGCTAATAATTTTAGTAGCTTGAAAATAATGAACTATTCAGTCATTGCTTTATGACATTGACTGATTATGGCCATCTTCACACGATCAAACCTCATACATTAAAGTACATGACCATGTTATTTGAAACACATAACTGTACAGTTACAACTGACTCCGTTGTAATAAATACAAACGTGTACACATAATAATGACCTCGACTGTACTAAGCAATCCACAACGTAACGTTATTTACTTAGCAAAAAACATCTCGAATTAAGGCCCGTACTGATTCGCCGTTTCCATTCAACATGATTATTGCTATGATCTAATGGCATTTTTATCAATTTCTTGTATGTACTTTCTAATAAATATTGTGTTTGATAATTTCATGCAATGGAAAATATACTTTACTGCTAGTGCAATAAAGCTTGATTTAGAGTGACTGGTTTCAGTGATTTAAAACAATTGTACATCGAGGTAACTAAGAACGCATTAATCATAAGAAGTCAAATTGTTTCAGATCAATCCGCATGAAGCGAGCTATTTTGTTACCTAAGCGCGAAGATTTATGGTTGCAATTGGATTGTTTGTTCAAAACTTAAGGCGAAGTTCTCCCGAGATTGACATTTAAATGCTTAAGTGGAAGTGAAAGGCGATATTTTTGATTAAAATTGGAAAATAATTGCGTCTCCCACGAGGTTGCGACCGTTCACGTAATGGTTTAGTTTTTTTCTAGTTTTTACCCGCGTTGTTAGTAAACTGACGGTTTCCGGCCATTTTTGTGGCTCTTGAACTTTGTTGGGGCAAAAAAGATGGATTATTGTAAGCGTTGGTCTCTTAACTTACAGATTTTGTAGAGAAAGGCCTCCGTAATAATAGAAGTAGTAGTAATCTAATTTGTATCAATTAATAATTTGTACTTCACTATGTACGCGTAAATGCGTCGTTACCACTTATGTTGAAGACTTTTCATACAAACGCCCTGAACAGATTGACTCGAAATTTGGTATATAATTATAATTAAATCATCATTATGAGTGTCAAAAACTATTACAAGTCGTGGTAAAATAATAAGCGCCACTAGCACCAAGCCGCTAACCTCTGATTAACCGCTTAACTCAGAATTATTTGTATGATTTTGACGTGGGTTAAGAGGCTAACCTGAGGTTAGCGGCTTGGTGCAAATGGGGCTAAGTAATTACTTTACATTAAAAAAAAACTAAATTTTAAATTTGAAGGAATAATCAAAAATGGTCCTCGTTTCTTTGTGTCTTTTGTTTTCCTTTATTTCATTTATTTATTCAAATAAAAAATAAAAAAAGCTATTACTATTGCAATTTTTTTTACGCTTGCTGAAGCCTCCTTAGGCTTATTTGCAAGACTCAGTCGCGTCTTAAAATATATTAAAAGACTAATTATATTTCTTAATTAATTTAAAAAAAGTCTAAAATGTATTTTAGACGCTAATATTTTTGCTCCACTATTACTAGTAAAGTTTGGTGCCAATCCGACAGGTCTTTGCGAAAAAAATACGTAACTACATTTGTATGGAGGAAGGAGCGTTCTGGCGACTCTTAAAACACAATAAGCCTTAAGAAAGTGAAAGAATGTGCATTCAGTCAGTTCTACAGATCGACGGATGTTTTTTATCACCACCACTCATTGATATAATTACGAAAACAGTTTTAAATTAGCCGTGCTAAGCCATCTTAAAAGATGACATGTTCTATAAGTTACCTATGTTCTAGGATCTCAAACTACTTTTATCTATCTTTTGCCTTCATCTTTCGCCTTTGCCTCTAATGTAAACAGACATTAAAAATGTATCGAACGTATTTGCGTATCAGTAGCTTAGGTATCTAAGTGCCCTGGGGCAAAAGAAAATGGGCGACCCAGGGCACTGCCCCCCTCCTTGCCCCTTTATGGCTACTACGCCACTGTTGCGTATTCTCGACCAATTTGTATGGGATTGACACTTTTGACAAATGAAAACGGTCTTCTGAATCGATTCAAGGAGTTCCTGCCTGAAAAGGTTACCTAATAAAGTGACATTGACTCAAACTTTCGTGATACACACTCATATCAAAGACCCCGGTCTTCTCGTGACCACGGCCGCTGCATCGCGGCCGAAACATCGAGGTAAAATATAAATAGATTTTTACGCGATGAAGTACCGGTTTTAGTGTGTTTAAATATACATTGGCATTTATATTTTAGTAAAAAAGTATTCGCTACAAGAGCAGGTCACTTATAACTGGCCGCATTCTCTTGCACTAAATGATGCTTGACTGAAGATACCGTAAACAACAAAAAAAAAAGAAAATTTCAATAGCTAATAAGTCTCTTGTTTACTATAATTATTATTGCTTCATTTAACTCTTTTAGTTCTCGGAAAAAGACTGTATGTTGTATGTTCAACATAGTTTGAAAACGTTCTAAGTGTTATTGTAATTGCATATCACGAGTTAGCGGGCTTGATAATCATTCATTTGTTAAGTTTTAATGATGTGATGTGTGTTTATCTTGTGTAGGTAGAACAATAAAGATTTTTCTAATTTTACGCACCTAGTCCCATATTTGAATATCATAAGTAGGACGTATGGCCATAATATGTGTTCAGTTACTATTTCACGCAATATCTGCTACAAACTGAATTTGGGATTTAATGAAGCGATTTTCTCGGGTTACATGACAGCGTAACTTTTCAGAAAGCTACAATGTAAAATTAAAATCTAGGAACAAGAAGTAAAAAAATTGCGAAATGTCTGTTCAAACATTTTAAAAATAAAACCAGCCAAGTGCGTGTCGGGCCACGCGCAAATTATAGGGTTCCGAAGTTGAGGATGCCCACGGTACCTTTCTAAGACTTATTAGCATCTAGCTAGCCTGTGGTATGACGTGCCCGCCCGACGCCCCTGCCGCTCGAGAAAAATCATCATTATAAGTTGGTCGACTATTACTCGTAAGTTTGTACAGCCTACTTAGCTCTGATAGTTTTCCTTTCAACTACGTTATATATGCCACAACCGTGATTTTTTTCAGCCATCCAAATACCACCATTTAGCTGGCAGGGGGGGGGGGGGGACACGTGACTCTAACAAAAAATAGCACTTTAAAGCTTAATATTTCACAAACGCATCACTTAATCAAAAAATGGTTTTAACAAACCCACAATATTTTTTTAAGACCTATTCAACGATATGCCGCACCATGGGGTACGCAAGAAAAAAAAAATTACATCCCCACTTTACGAGTAGGGGAGGTTCCCTATAAAAAAAAATATTTCAAAATTTTATTGTACCACTTTGTCAGCGTAACTAATATGCATATTCATGCCAAATTACAGCTCTCTAGACCTAAGCATCTCCGAGCAATAGTGCGGACAGACGGACGGACGGACGGACGGACGGACGGACGGACGGACGGACGGACGGACATGGCGAAACTATAAGGGTTCCTTGTGGACTTCGGAACCCTAAAAATAGCCCCAGCTTCCCCAGTCAGTAATTCAAATTGAAATGTATATATAAGTGAATTTTATTTTTTATAGATTGATAGACTCGCAAGAAGTTCATTTAGATTATCTGTTTTATAGCTAGGTATTCCTTCCTTCAATATGCTCCTGAAGTGAGTACGTAAAATTTTGAAAATGATAAACGAAAAAAAAACGAAGGCATTCAACACTACTTGCGTTGCCTACGTCTTATATTATTTTACCATAATTTCGTTTCTATTTAAGTAATAATAATTAAAACATAATATAAAAGCTGCAAGATACATTACACGAATTAGCGTGGAATTTCTTAACTCGCTCGACATTTAGCTTCGCATCTGCTTGTAATCAGGACGTTTTATGTTTTTTTTTTTTACATTTTTCTGTTGAACATTCTGTGTGGCCAGTATGTGTAGTGCAGTGACAGTCGTTATTGAATCGATTCAATAATCGTTTTAAAAATCGATTCCTGTTCAGCAGGTGTCTATCGGTAGGGTGGTCTGTTCATATTTTAGTCGTTATGCATTCTTAATTAGCGAAATGTATTTCTGTTGGTTTATCTACTAATGTGTTATTGGTTTTTGCTCGTTTGTGATACCATTACGCTTTATATTTTTTAATTATTTATGAGGGTTTGCTGTTCTGCCACTTCGAAAGTTTATTTACGTCTACCGCTGGGCACAGACCTTTTATCATATTCAGTGGTGGTTAGGTCATGACTCCCCCCAATTCCGGACACGTCGCATACAAAAAAATGGTCATTTTACCAATCATGGGACTTGTAACCCCCTAAATCTTAACATGACCTCCCCCAAAATCTTTGTCTGGGACCGCGCCTGATCATATTAAGGTTTCACGAACTATCATGATTTCAAACCTTTTTTTTAAATTTGAGTCTACTTTTAAGCGGATTTCCTCTATGACGTAAACAAAGTCCGCTTCTCTCGCTGTGGAAATGCAGCTTTATCAAGATCCGATTAGTAGAGTCACACAAAACCTTACCAATAAGTGATTGGTGGCAACTATTGGTTAATGTAAAACTAAAGTATGATAGAATTGAGTTTTATTTTCCGTTTGTGCCTGAATCATCATCATCATCATCATTTCAGCCAAAAGACGTCCACTGCTGGACATAGGCCTCCCCCAAGGCTCGCCACTCAGACCGGTCCTGTGCTACTTGCTTCCACCGGTTTCCCGCGACCTTCACGAGGTCGTCGCTCCATCTTGTTGGAGGCCTACCGACAGCTCGTCTCGCGGTTCGCGGGCGCCACTCGAGAACTTTCCGGCCCCATCGGCCATCAGTCCTGCGAGCAATGTGCCTGAATAGACAAAATAAAATAAAATTGTAAAAAAATCTATCAAGGAACTTATAGATGTTTTAATGTAGCCTTCTATGCATATTTTTAAACCAATTAGTTAACCTATGGAATGGGATTATTATGGAACATGTGATATTTATTAATTTATTATCATTGTCACACCTAATAAGGAAGGCGTGAAAATAAACATTAGGATCTCATGCCCATCATTGAAAGCAATAAATAAGTTTAAAAAATGACACTTGGTTATTAAATTACTTTGACACTTCAGTTGACATTCATTCATGTACATTTTAATGCTTAATTAAAATCTTTAAAAGTCCCTTCACCTAACACAGTCATTGTTTTACCTTCATCAACATTTCTGGAGTCTAAAAACCAATTTTAAAAATATTCCTATACAGGCATTTTTTATAGGTAGCAATGGAAAAAAAAACATCCTACTAAGAACTATAAACTCGCTCTTACTAACATGAACTCTACAGTGAAAATATGATTTGGACGCATCAGCGAATTGCTAAAAATATTCTAAATATAAAATTAGTAGAGAAACAAAACACTCGATTGTAGTATTTTCGTGAAACTTTCATCGTATTGTCTGCGGCCAGTGTCAAAAAATATTTTTTTTTAGGAATAGTTTTGTTGCTTGCCAGCAACCATAAAAGTTAGCTGTCTAGATAGTAATATTGAAATAAGAATAGCTTCCTGCTGCCCTGGAATACCATCACCGTTCATTTTAACGATCGACTTAATTATGAAAACGGCGTACGAGCGCGTCGCGCTTCGACAATTTTCATCAGTTTCTTTAGCCGACTTACTTGGCATTCTCTGCAACGTAGTTAGAAATGTTTTCTTTATCTGTGGTTTTTATTGTGCCAATCGGATGAGTGAAAACGAAAAATGTTCTTTTAACTTTCTTATATCAGAAACACCGACCGATGTAGGTGTTAAGACTGCCAACATTAAAATGGGACTGGGCTGGCCACATCGGTCGCATGCATTAAAAACTGTGGGCCAAATCAGCCACAAAATGGGTTCCATCCACGAGCTGGCTACCTACGGGAGCAAAGGCAGACCCAAAAGGAGACGGCGGGATGACTTGGACGCGTTTGACATAGACTTGGACGAGTTTGTTTGTTTGTCCCTCCTCCACGTCGCAACGACGGGATCGATTTGGATGAAATTTGGTATTAAGTTATTTTGAGACTCTGGGAAAAACATAGGATACTTTTCATCCCTATATTTCCACGGGAACGGGTTTTCCACTGGTCACCGTATAGTATCATCGGGTACACACATGTTTACGCGGGACGAAGTCGCGGGCATCGGCTAATTAATAATGAACTCTGTGTGAACGGCGTAAGCGCTTCTCCGTGCGCCTTATTAGTTGTGTCATGATTATACACGTCATAGCATTGACGGGTGCGTGCGCGCAGCTGTCAAAGTAATTGAATAGATCGATGAATGGATCAATATCCATGCCGCGGGCGGATTTACTAATTGGAGAAGATTTATTATCTTCAGTACTAAACGGGTGTTCATTGATTTAAAAAATGTAACGTTCATTGAACAAGTTTTTTTTTTTCAAGTAGAGTTTTTTATTTTATTTGATGATCTTTGTAACAGACGCAAAGGGGTGTTCGTGTATGTGTTTGTTTGTCTGTGGCATCGTAACACAATAAATTTGCATGCAGAAAAAGACTGACTTGGTGTAGTGTAAGACATTTTTAGTGGACGTGCCGCATCCGCCCTTCCGCCTGTACCTACAGTATGACACCACTTAGAAGGCGCGCGGCGAAGCACTTAAGCCGTTGATGCAGAGTCTATTTTTGCTTAATCCACGCGCTTTCTAAGTTGTGTAAATCTGTCACTGGGTATTTTAACTATTTTTATCTAGTTTTTTTCTACAACATAGATAACTAGAAGTGCTAATATTTTACATACCTACTACTACTACAGCCTATTTGCGTCCCACTGCTGGCCACAGGCCTCCTCTCATCATGAGAGGGTTTGGGCTACAGTCCCCACGCGGGCCCTGTGCAGATTGGGGACTTCACACACATCTTTGAATTACTTCGCAGACGCGTGCAGGTTTCCTCACGATGTTTTCCTTCACCGAAAAGCTCATGGTAAATTCAAATTGAATTTCGCACGTAAGTAAACTTAGAGGTGCGAGCCGGAATCGAACCCCCGACCCTCGGCATGAGAGGCGGTAGGTCGAACCACTAGGCCACCACGGCTTTTTATTTTACACGAGTTTATATTTTACATACGTATATGGGGTTAACTAAATTAGGTAATCGAAATTTTATTTTCACGTGTACCTAGTCTGAATCCATTGAAATGAGCTAATTTTAGTAGTTAAGACATGAAAACGTATCAAACATCTATGAACTCCATCCATCGGCTAAACTTTAGCTCTAAAGTCGAGCATATTTCGATTATTCTCAAAACCCCTTCAGCGTTCTTAGTATCCAATTGTAAGCCCCAAAAGTATCAACGTTTGTAGTACAAAAGTAAATTTTTCATAATTGACTCTTATTACACGGCATCAAACGAATGCTTCGGAATCTGTTCCGAGAATCTGTACGGCCAGCAGCGGAATTATACAACGGTGTTACAATAATTTAAAATAAAAAATGAAAAAAAAGCGACCTGAATCTCTTGAGTTAAAACATCCACTTTTAAACCTTACCACTTTACATTTAAAGAGTAAAATACGTATGTCAAAATGTAAGGTTTTTTCAAAGATCTTTTTTCAAAGGTCACTGCCACAATTACATACAATTATAGTTGAGATGTTCGGAAAACCCATTATGTTATTTGGAGTAAGCGTTAGTAACAAATTGAATAAAAGTAGTGAAATTGAGCAAATTATTTTTAAAATGTTTCACAAAGAGTTAAATGGTGGCTTTAAATGAAGGTATTTCTATATTTAACTGTGTTTTTATATTGTTCCAGGTACCAAAATGTCGTTTCTATTCTAGTGTGGTCATTATTGTGAGTACTTATTTAAAAAAAGTTTTTTAGCTGTTTATTTAGATTTTTCCCGACTTTTCATTTCTAAGCCTTTCCTGAATCACAGGGAACAAATAATAAAACCGGCCAAGAAGCGAGTTAAACTTGCGTGGAGAGGGTTCCGACCCTTGATTAATTCTTAATATTTTTTTCAAATTTAGCCCCCAATAATAGGGTCTATGTTTAAAATTCATTTATTTTCGTTACACGTCCGTCTTTGGGTCACAAACTTACATACTCGTACCAAATTTCAACTTAATCGGTCCAATAGTTTCGGAGACAATCGACTGTGACAGACGGACGGACAGACACATGAGTGATCCTATAAGGGTTCAGTTTTTACATCTTGAGGTTCGGAACCCTAAAAAAGAATCATGGTTGATTCTTTTTTTGTCATCCTTAGCCAGACTAATACACGGTAATTCATTTTAGTAAGCATATAATATAAGAAAATTATGTACTTACTACAGGAACTAGGTTGATAATTCTAATGATCTTTTTGTATTCGAATGTAATTAATTCAGTATTCATACAAGTAAAGAAAATGTCATACTTTTACCTGGTTTTTGGCAAACTACGAGTAAGTCAGAGCATTTGCGCATTGCGTTAATTGCCAACATTTCATGTTTTTTTTATATTTAAGTATATTTTACTAGCTAGTTAGAGAGCGAGTTAGAGCACTTTTTCTTTTCTTCGTAAGTAGTACTTAAAATTGAAATATACACCTCATTCTAAAAGGGCGTAAGTCAAAAATGACGTACTTAACCCTTCTGCGCATATAATAAGTTCTGCGCGTAGGGCTCATCTGTATACAGCGTTATTTAGCGAAAGATCCTTGTGACGTCACTTGGACGGCACGCACCGTTACCACTAAATTCAAATTCAAATTCAATCATTTATTCAGCAAATTGGCCACATAGGGGCACTTTTACACGTCAGAAAAAGAATTTACCAGCGCTTCCTAGACCCATGGCTTGAGAAGAAGCGCCGCAAAAAACTCAAGCAGAACGCCTTTTTTCAAAATTTCCACATAGTTACAAAATTTACATTACATGTATAAATTATACATATAGGTACGTACTAAAATTACATTGAAGGGATGTATGATAGTCCCTAACTTAAACTTAAATCTAAGATCTTAGAGATGTATAGTCTCCAAGGATCCAGAAAAAAACACGATTTACTCTAAAAGTACCTAATGAACAAAAAAAAATCCGGAAATTTCAAATTGAATCCTTTAGACAAAGATGCCTAAATGGTTCTCGAAATACGCCTTACTACAATTTTGAAATGTCAATTTGCATCCGATCATTTATCTATATTATTGTTCCTAAATCACCGCAATGTTTGTAGTGTAATTATGAGGAAAATGGAAAATATAATAGCTGTAGTATGTCTTTTTGAAAGAAAGCAGAAATTGTTCACTGCTTTTTTAATTTCACTAGTCGTTTGCCCGCGACTTCGACCCGCGTACACTTAGAATTTGGGTACCCGATGATACTATATAAGTACATAGATGGTTATAGTTATAGAAGTATTGAAAAAACTGGTTTGACTTGTAAAAAACCCTTTCCCGTCAAAAAATGGGGATAAAAAGTATAATATCCTATGTTATTCCAAGGGTCTCAAACTATCTCCAATACCAAATTCCATCCAAATCGGTCCAGTCCTTTTAACGTGAAGGAAGGATAAACAAACAAACAAAAACACTTTCACATTTATAACATTAGTATTAGTATTTATATTATTAGTGATTTAGGATTAATAGTCCTTTCTTTGCGCACCGTAGCTACATATTAAGGCTCAGATCGACCGCGGGCAACTCTAAATGTCTTATCATTAGGTAATTACCATCATTGCCGCATAGACCCGTCAGTCATCATCGTAGTTTCCGACGGTCAAACAAACCAGGATCATCTTGATGTGATAGGACCTTGTACTAGTTCCTCTGGGTTAGTAAAAATGCCCATCTAAGACGACGAAAATGCACTTGAAAGTTGTAAGATCTTCTGTCTGATCTTATGTTAGGAACTATACCACCTTCTTAACCGCTAATCTTCCGCCAAATAGCATTGCTCGCTCTGTTGTGTTCCGGTAGGGGATTAAGGCAGCCGGTGACATTACTGGCACAGAGGCATTCCATCTTAGGCTTCAGGATAGGCAACGCATTCGAGATCTTATGGTTTCTTAAGAGTCTTTTCTAAACTTTTCATACAAACGTATTTTCGCTTTTATTCCCAAATTACTTAACAGATTGACTCGAAACTTGGTACACATAACAAAATCATTCTGAATCATGTCTGAAATTAGTAGATATTCTGAATCATGTCTGAAATTAGTAGATATCGTTGTAAAATAAATTACAATTAAATTACAGCCAATAAACTGACTGCGGTGTGGTGTGAAAGAGGATGTAGTGACAAAAATAGAAAAAGGTATGCTATATTGGTTTGGGCATATGGAAAGGATGAATGAGAGAAGACTGACAAAAAGTATTTATATGGCTAGTGTGAATGGAGGTGCTGGAAGAGGAAGACCGAGGCGAATGTTCTTGGATCAAATTCAGGACAATCTGATTAAAGGCCAGGTCAAAAGTACTTTAAACCGACGAGCATGTATGCGGAACGGGATGAAAGTTGAAGAAGCGAGAGAAGTATGCAAGAGTCGTAGCAAATGGAAAGAAGTGGTCTCTGCCTACCCCTATGGGAAAAAGGCGTGATATTATGTATGTATGTAATAAACTGAATTTTGAAGTTTGTATGGAGGAAACTAAAATGGTCCTAGTTTCTTTGTTATTCAATTTATTACAATCAAAGCATATTTTGGACACTAATATCTCTGCTCCACTATTAGGTACTTGTAAAATTTGGTGTCAATCTGATAAGCAGTTTGCGAATTAAATCGTAACGACAGTGGCTGATTAACATAAAGTGGCCTGTGTGTTTGACACATATTACATTTAAAAAAATCTCTTCCCGAAGTAATTTAAAGATGTCTGTGAAGTTCCCAATCCGCCCGGGGCCCGTGTGGGGCCTAGCCAAACCCTTTCGCGATGAGAGGAGGCCTGTGCCCACTGCCCAGCAGTGGGGCGTAAATAAGCTGTTGTGCTGGTGGTGTGGGTTCGGCATAGACTCATTTGATCACGATTTTTTTCGTTAGCAAACCTTAGAATCCGCCGGACAGTAAGTATGTCGCCATGGATTTTTTCTTCGCGTAGTATTCCCTCGCCACAAATAGAAATTAGAATTTCTCATCTAATACGAAAACCTATAGAAACGCATAAAAGGTTCTGTTTCAAAGATAAACTTCGTGAGCATTATCTCTCTAATTGCTAATCTCTTTATATTTTGTCGGATGGTTTTCCACCTTTCTGATTTATATGTATGTATGGTTTAAGTAGGAAGTATATGTAGTGTTTATCAATAGTTATATAAGTATATAGGAATATGTATGTTTGTAGTTTTTTATGTGTAAGTAAAAAAATATTATTATTGTAGTCATTATTTAATATTGAGCTCTTTCTCAGTTTACTTGAAATTATATACGTACTTCTTTGCTCCTAAGTAAATATTCTCAGCTTCACCCCAAGGTTGACTGTTAGAAAATGCTTGTAGCATTAAGTCCGCCTTTTGTACACTGCATTTATTTGTTTGTGCAATAAAGAGTTTAACAAATAAATAAATAAAAGTTCACTCAACTTGCAGCAAAAGCTCTTTCCAACTAAACACAAGTAGGTATATTTGATTAACTGAATCACTGCTTCCGAGAAGTCGCGGCGCTTTGTGCAATGAACGGAGCTTCGCAAGCTTATCGGGATCGGTCGAGCTTTCACTGATGAATTACACCTAATTTTAATTAAGAGTCGTAAGTGAATAATATCTGTGAGAAAAAAAAAAGTCCGTTCGTTTGTATCTGTTTTGTTCCTTAGAAATATTTTCCGATGTTTTTACGACTATGTGTAGTAATAAGAGGTGTTCATTCCATGTATTTATCAAATTTTTAAATACAAATATGTACTCATTTGAAAGGTTAGATATCCATACTAATATTAGAAATGCCAAAGTAACTCTGTCTGTCTGTCTGTTACCTCTTCACGCTTCAACTGCTGGACCGATTGAGATGAAATTTGGCATAGAAATAGTCAGGGTCTCGGGATAGGACATAGGCTACTTTTTATCCCGGAAAAGCGCTTAGTTCCCGTAGATAACCGAATTAACCGAATTCCACGCGGGCGAAGTCGTGGGAAGAAGGTAGTTTAATATAAATTCATCTCATCCAAAAACAATCTGAAGTAAATAGATCTTTAGATTTATTAGGTACATAAAATATATGGTATTAAGGTAAAACGATTTTCATTAACAATCTGGACTTTGAACGACAAATTGTCATCATGATGAATAACGAATGAATCAATTGATTTTGATGTAATTTATCACTTCAGTGCCGAAAAAATCTTAAAAAAGCAAATAGTTAATCAGAATTTTAAAATTAAGATAAAGTCACTCCGTTAGGGTAGGAATACCTATTACCGACCATAATGGTTCCTTCGCTTAATTTAATTGGATAAATATTGTTCTCCGATATCGCCCGACGCTTGCTTATCTTTTCTTACGAAACAAAGAGGGAATGGAGTCGAAGGAATGTAATAAGTATTTACAATTTTTATTCACTTCAAAGAATCGTGTTTCAATCGATAGATAAAGTCCAAATTCTGCAGTGACTGTTTTCTTTATAAGAGTTTTAGGTTAGCATATTGTGTCGAATGATATAGAAAACTAAAATGTACATTATTAAACAGTTACTACTTTAAAATGATTTCGAGATTATCCATAATAATATTACAATTGGTGTTACCTTTTCACGCTTAATCCAGTCGCTGGATCGATTTAGTTGAAATTTGTAGTCCCGAGGAAGGCCATAGACTACTTTTCATCTCGCAAAACGCATAGTTCTTACAAGAATCGAATCCCAAGCTGGCGAAGTCGCGAGGAAGCTACTAATAATGATTTAAAAAAGTCGTCTCCACAGCTGGCTATGCGCGCGCGCATCGAGGCGGCTGACGTGTGGCGGGAGCGATACGGGGTGCTTTATTGTTCCGGCTGGCGTTGCCACTGGTTGCCACTGGCCTTTGGATGCTTTGACGGTCATGACACAAAGAGATTAGGAGAAAAATGCAATCTTAAATGAAAATTCAGTGCACGTCATTGTTTCTTTGCACGCCATAATCATTAGAGAAAAAAGAAACATTTGAACCGCGAAAGTTTGGAAGAGCTTTAATCTGTATTTTGCTACTAGCCACAGTGTGGTGACTGTAGCTCAATTGTAATGACAGATCTGTCAAACTGAGACATCAGATTGTTTTGATGGTTTTAACCCTCGAGGAATAAATTAGTCATCATCAGCACTATTTTATCCAAAAACGTCCAATACTGGACACAGGCCTTCCGTAAGGCTCGCCACTCAGAGCAGTTAGAATTACAGTCCTACTATTATTTCTCGCACGCATCTGAGAAGTAACTCAAGGATGTATGTGAAGTCCCCAATCCGCGTTGAACCCGCGTGGGTACTATAACCCAAACCCTCTCATAATGAGAGGAGGCCTGTGCCCAGCAGTGGGCCGTAAAATAGGCTGTTTTCGTGATGGTGGTATTCTTTTTCGAGATTTAACATCATAACAGAGTTAATTAAAAAAAAAAAACTGTATGTTGGTAAGTAAGTAAGTAAGTAAGTAAGTAACACTTTATTGTACAGAAAAAAAAAAACACAAATACAATTATCAATACAGAGAATAAGAGAGAGAAGAAGAATAAGAGACACATGTACAAAGGCGAGCTTATCCCTACAAGGAATTTCTTCCAGCTAACCCATGTTGGTGTTTGTTATAAGGATCTATCCAGGTGTGATTAGGGTCAAATACGGCAAGCCCATTCGTTCTAAAAAAACACATTGATGACAAAATGATACTAAAAACAGTGTACCAACTTCACCTACTATTACCTTTCTTTATTTGAACAACATTTATTCTAAATCTAATATCACGCCTTAGAACATTAAAACGAACAAAAACCAATTGATCCTCATCCCAAAAATAACCTCCAAACTCTTGATACGCGTCGAATTTAAAATCAATTCCCCGAACACCTGATTTATTGTCCAAGAATCAAATTTTGGTTATCGAAACTTTAAAGTACACGTAAACTGATACTAAACAGTAGCATTTACCCTTTACACTGGCGGTCAACTAAAACCGGCCACAATCTGAAGCAGATTAAGTTCGAATTTCACTGCGCGCGCGTTGGTACGAGCTGGAGTTTGAGTTTGAGTTTTAAGTACAAGTCTTTATGGTTGGTTTTTGAATGTTGGTTTAGGGTTAAGGTGTTAAAGGTATTAGGTTACAAAACCGAAGTGTTTTCCATTCCATTAAGCGCTTAACATCTGTAGCGCCGTCAAATCGCGTTAAACCCTTTTTAAGAGACGAGCGCTATTTCGCCAAATATTTACTTACCACCTTTTTGATACAATGATTAATTATTCGGAACCACTTTAGACGTAAAACTTTGGTATGTTTTCGAAATAAGTAGATTTAATCTGCCAATGCAAATTGGTAACACAAAAACATTAAAAGGACGTTTTTTAACGTGGTCTTTTTGAATGTCTCAGATTGTTGATGCTACCTACTAATACGATTGGTATCTATCAAAAAAATAATAATATAGGTAGTCAATAGGTAAGTAGGTAGTGACTATTCACTTATTTTTTCACTTAGTATATGCAATAAATCTGTTAAAACTAGTTTTACTTCAATAACCATCAATTCTAAAAGTTCATCACAACTCACTCCTTCCAAATATGGAATAACGCGTTCATCATCTTGCACAGTGGAAGAGTGTAGTAACTCCAATATTTATATTTTGGAGTTACGTCGTTTTTCGTCTGATGCCGTCGATCGGCCCCCACTGCGCGGGCGCCGAGTCCGGTCTTAATTGAAACATAAACATTATAATACTAGATCATCGTTAAATGGTAGAAGGTTGTTGTTAAATCTTGTTATTGATTTGTGATCGGAAATACGCTTTCATTGAAACACTTTATCTGGGTAATATGCATAAGTAGGTTTATGAAAAAGATGGTATTTAAAAAAGATGAAAGATAATTGTTGATTGAGACACTCTAAAGCAGAACTTGCAATTCCAAGTTTAATTACAAAGTTCCCAGTTCCCACCGACTTAAAATGAGAAGGGTTTTGTATAATAGGGATGACGACTGGGTGAAGAAATCGAAATTCTAATAAGTCCGTCAGTCAGGTAATAAAAAAATATTAGACACGTATTCTTTGTTTTATCAAATTAACAAAGAATGACCAAGTTAAAACGCATTAAAGTTGGAGAGTGGGGGCTAACTACGTCACCGTTAGGTATAAATCGTACCTAACCGTGACGTCACGCGACATTTCAACTCAATATATCTCCGTATAAGTTTGATTACAAGATAAAAGAAAAATACGTTTCCAATACTTTTCAATAATTTTCCTGATAGACTAAGGAAAAAAATGATGTCGTCATCCCTATTGGATAGATATAGCGTGCCTAAAAAAAATTACCGTGCTGATCAAGTGTTTTACAGATACAGATACAGATATTTATTGATAAAATTACATTTCATTTTACATGTCCTCTTATTATTTTGTCTGAAAGTAAATTTATTTCTTGTTCTGATTCCAAGAAATGCTCTCCCATTATGCGAATAATTTAGCATTCTTTTTTATCTATAATGGCGCATCGTAATATTTAATCAAAAAGCTCCTCTAACAGGTAAATCGAGATATAAAATAACCATCAAATAACGCTTCAAGCCTTCACTATGAAGTAATAAAACGAACTATCAATTCTCTGATCCTATAATGCACAAGCCAATCAAAGTACATAATATTCTATTATATTCAAAAAATATCATAAGTTAAAACGTTTAATGTATAATTTTAAATAGCGGCCGATCAATATCCGACACATAAATAAAACTTTTTCAATTAAACTCGAAATCGATAAATTCTAACCTACGGCTCTTTCTCACCCGGGTTAATAAACATATCTCTTGGCCGGAGAACATAAACATTGCGAAATAAATAAACAATAATATAAATTGTTTATTCCTAATTATTTTCCCACTTGTGTTTTAATAGTTATATATGGAGAAGGAAGCTTTCGTGCTTTGGAATATAGTTGAAGTTAAATTGGAGCTAGTATTGGGATTTAAAGTTTTATTACCACGCTGTCTAGTTAGTGCAAATCTGCGAGTGTCTCAGAATGAAAATGCCATAGGTATCTCTTTGATAACATACAATAACATGGATAATACTCAGTGGTTTAAGTTTCATAATGGCTTGCAAGTGCTTGATAGTAAGACATTTAGACGGCGTGGAAAAAAAACGCTTTAATAGATTTCTCTCTATGCAGTTAATCATGCGTAAATCATAAAACACATAAATTAACTTACCATAATAGTGTCACTGTGTTTTATTTGTAGCGTAATCTAAAGAAGATATCGTAAATAAAGCGTTATATCGTGCGAAATCATTTTTTTACTGTTGCTTATAAAGTTATAGGTAGTTGACAATATTTAACTTTCCATCTATGGTGCTAAAAAATCACATACGTCATCACATTAATAACAAATTTAAAAAAAAAAATATGATGTTGATGAATAAAAAATAAATTGTCACTTTCTTTCCATTTCTCCAATAAGCATTGTATGAAACATATTTTTTTCTTACAACTGATATAAAAGTGATTGTATTAGGTAGTATGAAATAATGCTTAAAAATCATATCTGATATATCGGGAATAGTAAAATAAGTACATAAATTAGATTTTAATTGGTCATCCAGGTTCACTAAACTAAACATCCAGGGTCACTGTGTTTTATTTGTAGCGTAATCTAAAGAAGATATCGTAAATAAAGCGTTATATCGTGCGAAATCATTTTTTTACTGTTGCTTATAAAGTTATAGGTAGTTGACAATATTTAACTTTCCATCTATGGTGCTAAAAAATCACATACGTCATCACATTAATAACAAATTAAAAAAAAAAAATATGATGTTGATGAATAAAAAATAAATTGTCACTTTCTTTCCATTTCTCCAATAAGCATTGTATGAAACATATTTTTTTCTTACAACTGATATAAAAGTGATTGTATTAGGTAGTATGAAATAATGCTTAAAAATCATATCTGATATATCGGGAATAGTAAAATAAGTACATAAATTAGATTTTAATTGGTCATCCAGGTTCACTAAAAAAAACACTTTTTTTGTGGCCGATAAAAGAATTAGAAAGCGTAGGGTATTCTTAATTTCTCCAACCGTGTATTACGTGGCTTATACGAAGTTTGGGCTTTAGTGGCAAATTACTGTTCAAAACCGGCAATGAGGTATGCAAATTCGACGGGAATCGAACCGGGGTACCATTAGTAGCTATCTGCTTAGACCCGGATCATTATAGACTTTAAATTTTTGAAGGTTAGCGAATCGTTGATCTTGGTTCAGATACCTGCAAATACTGCCCCTGCCGTTCATGCATACACAATGTAGGTGATAAATTTGTAAACATTAAAACGTTTATTCGCAGCTTGTCCGCATACCAACTTTCATCCACTTCGGTTCGTGTATTTTAAATTATCACTACTTATTATTATATTGTAGGTAATACAAATATACAATGACGATTGTACCTATAAGGAATGTTACTTACTTATTTACTTAATGTCTGTGCAAAGTTTTATGCTTCTATCTTACTGTTCTTAATTTAGCAGGTTGTATTGCACCTCGTATGGAAGATTGCCAATACAGTGCTGGCTGACGATGCCCAAATGGTGCCCACGTTACTAAGCGTGTCCGAGTAATCCCAATAAAAGAAAATGTGGTGACATCATTATGATAATTTCGACTTTAGCGTGCCATGAGGTTTTGCAATCCAAAAATCACATTCTAATAAAATTTTGTCTTGACGATACAGTGTAAATTATTAAGAAACTTAAAGTTACTTCCTAACTCTATATTCACACACTTGCTTCCATGAATAAACTAATCCAGTGTGTGGCACGCAACCGTTGCAGTTTTGGTACGAGTGAGAACAATATGGGACATGATAGTGCAAATTTGAGTGTCCCTCACATCTTCCACATACCCTACGGTCTATGCGACAGGTAGAAAATCATTTCTAGCGACTTCTCAATCACTCCTCATTTGTACTTATTTCGTTTTCCACTTTGAAGATGAATGTAGCGTGTCGGGTTGGTACTATTAGATCATGTTGCGTGAAAAATAGTAATCACTTATCACTAAGTAAGTAAGTATATCTTTGTTAATTACATTTTACGGTCTGAATCGAGAACATTGTGATGATAGTACTTCATATTACAGATAAAAAGGTTGTCAACCTTGTCAGAATTGAAACGACTTGAGACTAAACCTAGCCTAACACGTCAATTGACTTCAAGTCCTTTCCCTTTCTTGAGCTAGACAGATCCCTTAGTCAATGTCGCTGTCTAGCCTCGCATGACCATCCCAGCCTGTTGAAAACAAGGGTATCGTGCACTTCAGAAGCTCAAGCATGAGCTTCAGGCATGCGTGATTCGTTTGCGTGCTTTGCGTGTATAACACAACTAGGCATCCGACCACGTGGACCGAACACGCGAGCTGATAGCACCGTGTCAATGAATGGCGTGATGTTAGCTGATTTTTAATCATGGAGCTATGGGATGTTTGCGTGACGGTGAAAGGGAGTGACCTGATGACGAGCGACAGATTGTCTCTGTACGTGGAGGATAATAATCGTTGCTTGTAGCAATGAAGGTCGCAGGATGTCCCGCTGTGTTGTTCTTCGAGTTCTGTTCTGTTTTGGGGGCGTACTTGCCTTGACGCCTTGAATTGGTGATGTTTACAAATTTTATACCTCGGACGCATTGGAAACCAGTGAATAGAAATCACTGAATTTTCGTGCATGGAAAAGCATGAAAGTCAGTGATTTCTGTCATAAGCTACATCTTGTTTCAAGGATTCAATGTTAGTGATAAAATCACTCATAATTGAACTACTTTTCCCTCTATTGATGAAAGATACATTTTAGCAAAACGGGCTAACAGAACCGCTTCCTAAAAACCTATAAAGGCTTTAGTAAAAGCCTAGCAAGTAAGCTATAACATACAAAGATCAAAACTCCCTTCAAAATAGCTTTGTTGATGTATGTATTTGCTACAGTTCAATGCACCGCAACTTCCATAGACGGTCTTTCCTATGACAAAGTGTGATCATTACCTTCCTCATTTTTATCTACAAAACCTGTTAAAATTACTCTTCTTGGGAATCGAATCCACAGCTGAGTGTTCGTGACCGCACCACATTACCGCCGCTCGTCGTGTCATGCGAGGGTATGAGCCTTGGTCAGAAGACAACGTCACGGGTAGACTACGCTGGACCGTTTAAGTCGGCAGTAAAAGGAAAATTGGAGAATAAAATCTGTTTAATCTCTAATTCCTTATTAATTCTCTAATGCGCATCAGTAAGACTAAAGATAGAAAAGGCAAGCTTGATGCAGTAAGGCGTTTTGTAGTGAAACTGAACTGACTTGGGTAAAGTGGAAATCGGTGTGTCTTAGTTGTAGATGTGAGATAAGTGATTTTTTTAAACTGTTGTTCAAATATTAAGTATTTTTTTTTACAATCTGAGTTTGCTCTTGTGATTATGAATGATTATGTGCTCATGGGTCAAATTTAATAGCATTTTGTGAAGACGAAGTGACAAGTTCCTAATCCACATTGAGTCTAGTCTCTAGACTACCATAGACCAAATCTTTACGTGATGCTAAGAAATCTGTGTCCAATAGTGGTATGCAATAGCATAACATTACTAAGTAACCTAAATAGCCTATTGGCAATGGAGTTAATATAGTCATGAAACCTCCAATGCAGAATGTAGGCGAAAATTCACCATCAACCAAGCACCGTCCGCATCGATTTGGTTACCGCAACCTTCACCGGGTCAACGCTCCAGTCGGCACTGCGTCTTCTAACAGTCATTTATACCTTTTCTACGCAAAAATAATTGAAAAACAATTAAACGTAAAAACACCTTGTTATCGCAACGTAGTACCTACCTACTCGTCATTCCAAGCAATTGTTAGTATCGCGAAGCGCAAATTATCAACCATAATGCAATTATATCCAGTATTGTATTCTAGCCCTGCAGTTTCTGTTTAATCAAGTTTTTTTCAGTTCCATCGTACGATAATTGTGTTGTAGCGAATGTATAATCTAAAACATCATACCATTGCGATATAAATACAGCGTTTTAATTAGATAAAGAAAATGTAGCGGAAAGAAAAAAAGCTAAATTACACGTAACTCCTGACAACTGTTTTGAATAATCTTAACCAGGAAGCTCCAAACGTAAAACAACTATGTACTTTGACTGTCTCAAAGATTTCTGGCATTGAAAAAATCAGATCTGAGGAAGGTTCCAATTGTTTGTTTTCTTTTATTAAAATATAAATCACATACGCTCGGTTTCAATTGAAGTCTCAGTACAAATACAAATACAAATTCGTTTATTCTCCATATTAGCATGTAACATTCCTTAGTTTAACAATTCACATAGGCATTCTGTAGTTTAACAAATAATCATAGGCATTTACTAAGGAAAAAGGGTATGGGCAGAGCTAATGCTGATTTTAAGCCCATCCGACGTCAATATTGATGGCAATTATGTTCCAGTTTTACAACAAATAATCAATGAAGTAATGTTTAAGTAGCACATAATACTATTAAAATTGTATTTTCTTATACAAAGCAAATCTCAGTTGAAATTACATAGGTATGGTTTTCCGATAGACAACCCTCTGATGATGAAAACAGGCCTGTGCCCAAGACTGAGTTGTAAATAGGCTATTGTAGTGTCGATGCAATACAGCCATTCTATTAATAAATTTGAGAAGGACATTTTTAAACAGGAAATGTTTTGAATAATACTTTGTTCACTATATACATTCAAAAACGATTATTTTTGTGGTTCGAAGATGTCTTACATCTTCGAACCTCAAAAATGTCGTCTATAAAAAATCCACATTTCCATTTGACTGTTTGACACTTAGTACAACTTATATTGCATTGTGAATGAAATATAGACTGCCTGTCATCATCATTCATCGGCATACCAGACACACATTAAATTTTAATTGTGATATTGAAAAATTGCACACTAATTATTTTTGGTTCACAAATAGAGCGCAAGAATGACGAATAATTTGCATTATTTAAGTATCTCCTGTTTTTTTTTGACAGTTGCGTGTTACTAAATAATTATCTGTCCAATGGGTGGACACGGGTAAAGGGCAGGGGTGTTAGTTAGGATAATACGACGTGTTCCAACACGAAGGCTAATGTTTGAACAAAAACCGGCTTTGAAAGAGGGTGGTAAAAAATTAGTATTCTTCGAGGTAGTTACTGATACAAGTTGAGTTGGACTTTCATGTGGTTGCTTTTGGAAAAAGGACTCGATTTATGTAGCAGCAGTGCAATATTGTTCTTTTGCAAATGTTAGAAATTCAAGTTCAAATGTGTATTTATTCATGATTTTTTGTAACACAAAATCGAAATTTTACTTTTTATATTTTTTTGATTTCCATTTAAGTATAATAGTGAACGTAGATTTGTAATAGCAAAGTACCTAATAAGAATTGGCAAGCAGTATCGTTTGTATAATCAAATTTCCTTAGTAACTAACAATGGCGTCGCTAACCAAGACAAATGGCCGAAAACTTTTCCATTCCCCAAAATTTCCAAATGCTCGGCATTATTTTCAATTCCCTACGAAAATACAATTCTTTCAGACACGTGCAAGCCAATTACGTACCACCCCAAAAATACCGCTACCCCCCAATGCAGGTACATTCACCCTGCCGCTAACTTTCCTAATGTAGATGTACAACTACAACTATCCCCTAGGAGAATCACCCTAAGAACCAAGAAAGGGGGCGTGGTTTGGTCTCAGCGAACGCTGCATCTCGCTCCCTCTCGCTGAATTCGCGCTATCTGTTCCGTTTTTTCGAAGGCCAAATACCGGTCGATTCTGAAATGTAGTGACGCTAGGATGGGTAGTCGTACCTAGTTAAATAGTTCGGGTAATGTATACATGTTTGTTTGAGTAGAAAATTACTACTGTCTTCGGGTTGGAGTGAATGGACTTAAACAGGAAACGTAAATTATGCTATTTTTTCTTTGTTAAGAGTTTTTTCAGTGATAGTACCTACTCGGTACTATCGATCACCATGTCACTACTAGCAAGTACCTACAACTAAAAATTAAAAACCTATGTTTTTTGACAACTTTTTTCTGTCGTGCTCATGCTATTCAATAAACGTATTAGTTATATGAGGTAAGTAAATGTATGCAATGTATAAAAAAGAAACTCAACACAAAGTCTCAACATTCTATTAAATATTTTCAATTCACATAAAACCGGATACAATTAACTTCTATACTTGGAAAATTCCTTATCACACCGTCACTCACTCTATGAATGAACCAAAGTCGTGTTCGTTCCTTTTTTGTTCTCGTTCAAGTAATCATTCACTCAATACTGTCAAGGCTCAGCATTAGTAAACTTCAGGGAATACCATCTTATCTTTGCAGCTTGGGGAGGCGCCACTGGCAACACTTGTTAGAAATTTTGTATGTGAAGTAATTAGTTCCAGCTTTGACCACTAGCAGGATAACTTTGTTTTAAAACAATGGATGAGTGTGAAACATAATTTTTATAGAAGAAGCGCATAAATAGTGAGAAATTATTGGCAGTGGATCGGATGATAAGTTTTTCATAATTTTGAGTGGTGTTTACTACTGTCAATTAGTGGAACTGTAATGGTTTTTATTTGCATAACATCCATCTTGACTGAAAAAAGAGATTAATGTCAATCCTGCTGTTAAAAGTAGATGAAAATTAGGTATTAAGAGAATGTGCTTCAACTTTTTGAGGCGATAAAATATTTACAAGAAATTATTTTAATCTTGTCTATTATAAGATGAGTGGTACTGTGAGTTGAGTCGTAGTCGAAAAAAAAAACATTTTTATTGAATGCTCTTTTGATAAATTCGACTAAAATTATGCAAATACATAGCGTAGTTAAGTACATTACCTCCAATGTACGAAAAGTTACGAAAACTTCACTAAATTACGACAGTAACATACCTTATTCAAAATAAAAATAAAAACACAGGTTCTTCTTACGCTCTGTAGCTAGGTGTTAGCTTCGAAAGTATTTTTGAAGGGTAACCTGTAGTAGGTACGTGCTCTCTCTTTTTACGTTATATTTGCGAAATTCAATTACGACTTCCTACTGACAAAAGGTCAGAAAATATTTGAAAAATTATTCCAAGTTTTCTTTCTTGCTTGCTTCCTGGTGAAGAAAATATCATGAGGACACTTGCAAACATCTGAAAAATATGTAATTCCAATTTGTTAAAAGATAAAAAAGACAAACAATAGCAAGCGACGGAATAACTGCTCCGCGTCGTAATTTACCTTCATGCCAATACGTTAATGTCGAGCAACCGTAACAACTCAATAATTACTAAACAGCTCTTTCTCCAAAGAATCCACTTTCTACTGGAAAAAAAGTAATAATCGTCCGAGACCCGAGTCCCAGACTATTATTACCGGACTGCAATGTTTAGCATTAATTAGTTATATTAATTATGCAAATTCATATGCGAATTCACGATGGTTTATAACGATTAATAGGATAGAGATTGTATGCAGGATAACGCGCTGTGGCCCCGCTAGAAGCGGCGAGCGATTTTGAAAACAATCCTGAGTGGAGCTTTGGCGGTTGTCAGTGGTTTTCACACTGCTCCGTACATCGCAGCGGCGTCTGGTGCTGTGGTTTTTGTTTTTGTATTATTAGATTCTTTTTTGTACGCAAAAACTGCATTATAACACACTGGTTCCGCCTCTCCCTGCGAAGGTGGGCGCTTTCGGACGGAAATTAAGAGTGGGGCTCGGGGTATGCCACACAGCCACACCGAGCTCCGCAGTGCGTACGGACTTTTGTTCGTTGGCGCGGATCGTAGTGCACCGCAGTTAATACGTATGTACGAGCCTGTTCAGAGGAGCGTTACTCCTCTCGCTCTAGGGCATAGCGTTGTCCCCTTCTTAACGCGCGTTTGACGCCTCATATGACAGGGCCTACGATGGTGCAACGTCGCCGCAGCAGGATATGGCAGGCAGCAGTGTGACAACCACCTTATGATAAAACTAGCAGTTACCAGCAAATGCGTTGGTTGGTGTAGACTTGGAATGTGTATTCCCGTGAGATTCCTCACTATTAATCCCGATTTACACCGCCCACGGGATTCCACGGGAGAATTTTCACAGATCTAAGGCGTTGACCTACTGTCCTTATTTTTGCAACGTGTGCTTTAACTGGAATTAAATATTTCGATACAACTTCAGATGAGAACATTTCGGGTGTCACTCCATGAATTTTAAATGTTTAAATTTATTTTTAAACGTACGTGCGCATTCTGAATAGCAAAATTTGGCATTAAGACGCGTGTATTAATGCTTTAACGATAAATTGATTTAACCAAATCAGTTCAACGCGATAAAATGCAACTCAATTTTACTAGCTGTCACAAATGCAAACAAAAGTACAGCAATTATATATTCAAATAGGTTATTTGCATGACTGCCGATACTATTACAGATAACTTGAGTCGTATTAAGTTTAATGATCCATAACATTCTGGTGAAATAACTCGTTTTTGACTATCTATCAACGTTTCGGTTGGATTTTATGATATATCTTGACTTGTAAATAACTAGCCGTTTCCCGTGACTATGTTATTTTACGTGTATATATGGTTATTGTTATATAAGTATTGAAAAACTGGTTTGACCCGTAGACAACCCGTTTCCATTTAAATATCGAGATAAAATGAACCCTATATTCCCAGGGTCTCAAACTATATCCATACCAAATTTCATCTAAATCGGTTCTGTCATTTCAACGTGAAGTAAGAACAAACAAACGCACTTTCACATTTTTAATATTAGTGTGGATAATAAATAAGAAGAATTTCATATTAAGCGCAGTGCTTCCAAAAAAATCCCTTACAACTTAGAACTTTGCAGTGATTTTAAGACCCCGCTTTCGCTTATCGCTTCCGCCACCCCGTAAATTGTTGTTTGTGAACTAAGGCAGGTTATTGCTTTATAGTAAGGGGTATTTTGTAGGCACAATGTTTGAGCTTTACCTCCCTCACTAAGTAGGGGTCGATTAAATTTTAAATTGTGTATTATCGTGCGGATTTTTTTAGCATTTCACGCTTGACGTTTTCTTGCGCGTGTTCAGGGCGATTTGGAGAGGCCACGTTGGCTGCGAAACGACCCGCATTTTGTGGAATTAATAGTTTTTAGACCCATGACCCCATGGAAGTCTTGGAGGCCTAGTGGTTCGACCTCCGCCTCTCATGCCGAGGGTCGGGGGTTCGATTCCGGCTCGCACCTCTAAGGTTTACTTAGGTGCGAAATTCAACTTGAATTTTAAGTGAGCTTTTCGGTGAAGGAAAACATCGTAAGGAAACCTGCACGCATCTGCTAAGTAATTCAAAGATGTGTGTGTGAAGTCCCCAATCCGCACTGGGCCCGCGTGGGGCCCAAACCCTCTCATGATGAGGGGAGGCCTGTGCCCAGCAGTGGGACGCAAATAGGCTGTAGTAGTAGATCCATGACCCCATCCGGAAGCTAAAACATTAAGTTTACCAAACTGAAGTTGCGTTAATAGATTCTGAGTTATTTATTAAAAATGTAGAGTAGAAATAAATAACACATAAAGAGAAATTATTGTATCTTGATATGAGATATGAGAAATGGAAGAAAAGAACATGTACCTATTGTACCGACCGACCCCACGTTATGTGGGATAATGGGAAAGGAGATGATGATGATCAACAGTGTGTATTAAGTGTAATTTACTAAATCAACGCTTTCAACGCTTTATTCTTATTTCACGTCATTTGCCTATAGAATCGCACAAACTAAGAGCTATCCTATACATAGACCTATTCCAATATTTTAGATAATTTTACTACAAAATTTACCCGTCAGTACGTACTAAGTGATTAAACTCATTAAAGTATTGCCCTACAATTACCCTCCGAGGTTGTTCGATATTTCATGATCTGAAAAAGGTCTCATCCGACTATTTTGCCTTATTTAATAAAGAACTTACGCCGTCAACATTAGGTATAAATTAAGATGTCAGAGGATTGTTATGTAGGACCTTGTCTCATCCACTTTCCGCCTGTCAAGACGTCACATGGTAACTATCTGTATGAAATTTATAAAGTATATCATTATAAACGACGTGAGTTTTTGCGTTACTTGAATGTGATATAATAGTTTGCTATGTAGTTTGACGTGTGATAAATGTAAATTAAATACAATATTCATGTATATCTAGTATAGTATTTTTTACACGTACCTACCTAAGTTATTTTATAAGTTACTAGCTTCTGCCCGCGACTTCGTCCGCGTGGAATTCGGTTATAGCGTTCCCGCGGGAACTACGCGTTTTTCCGGGATAAAAAGTAACCTGTGTCCTTTCCTGGGAACCCAACTATCTCCGTGTCAAATTTAATCTCAATCGGTCCAGCGGTTGAAGCGTGAAGAGGTAACAGACAGACAGACAGACAGAGTTACTTTCGCATTTAGAATACTAGCTTTTGCCCGCGACTTCGCCCGCGTGGAATTCGGTTATCGCGGTCCCGCGGGAACTACGCGTTTTTCCGGGATAAAAAGTAACCTGTTTCCTTTCCTGGGAACCCAACTATCTCCGTGCCAAATTTCATCTCAATCGGTCCAGCGGTTGAAGCGTGAAAAGGTAACAGACAGACAGACAGAGTTACTTTCGCATTTATAATATTAATATGGATGTACTGACGTACTCAAGAAACCTACAAACTGGAATGGATGATCTCTTTTCTCTACAAGACAAAAAAGCGAATCGCGACGACAGACATTTCTATTCTCGTAAACCTAACAAAAGTAAATCGCGGTACGGAAAACTTTCCATGTAGTGAAAGTTACAGGGAGCCACTGAATGCGGACTGCTCGTGATCGTGATAGGATATTGTGAATTAGTTAAAATATCAATCAATTAGCATTAGGTAAGTATTAGCATTAGCAGTATAGAGCGTAACCTTTGTAACTATACTTACTGAGTTAAGTTCGTAGTCAGGGAATAAATAAGAAAACTTTTTGAAATTAATACAATTTAATTTAGTGATAATTTCTACTTCAGCTCTCAGTGTTCATTGTATGTACTTATCATATAAAAATAAAACTGTATTTTTAAGCATTTATTTTCAAAACCGTCCTATCTCGTAAACTAACTAAACTAAAAGGACGTCCCCATAAACTACAATACATATTTCAAAAGCAATAATAAATCTTTTCAGTGTCGAAACGAGCGCCATTATAGCACTGTTATCTATGCTATGTCGGGGCGCCGCCGTTGCCATGGCGATGGGCATAACATAAATATCGATATCGTAATGAATATCGTCAATTCGCTGCTTTCGATGTAGGTGTGGCTCCTAACGAGATTTACATGTAATCTTGTTTGTCAGTGCAATTTATTTGGTGGAGGCGTTGTTCTAATAAGCTTAACATAAACACCTAGTCTAGGCATATGACTATGTTGATCTTAGGGTAGCAAACCACGCCTATAAAAAACATGGAAGTCAATCGCGGAAATGTATGATATGACGCACTTTGAAAACGATTTTGGATACAATTTAAGGCGATTTTCAATTAATTTTTCATGTAATCTGTATGGGAATGTGAGAAGATACATTTTAAAGATGAAAAAGTTTCAATTTTCGTACGCTTTATTGCTAAAAACTACGTTTGCAATTATTTTTTTCCGCTTTATAATTGAAATACCTACTAGGTATGCAGGTTAGGGAAGGCAAAAGACTGTATTAGAATAAGTATAGTTAGAATGGCGTCTATATTCAACAAAAAAAAATTAATTAAAGTTGATGAAAGACGTGAATTTGTAGAACACGAAAAACGTAACAACCCGGCGCGGGTCATTCAAAATTTGATGTAAAAACCGATTTACTTTTTTTTTTTTCTATTGAAACATAAACATTGCGGGTATAAAGTAGAGGTGCATGCGTTTATAAAGCCGAATAAATCCGGGGTAAGCCAATAAAGGGGTTTATTAAATGAAAACCTATTGGATTTGCCGGCGTCCGCGATGCGTTTTGCGGCGGCGGCGGCGCACACTGGTGAGTAAAAGCGACTGTATAAATAATCAGTTAATAATACGAGAACAGCGAAGCATATAGCTTGTATATCTATAATGGTTGCTGGGGCAGAAAGTCCTCGAAAAGCTGCCAAGTGGAAGACTGACAGCTTCCTTCCAAGAAGATGTAAACCTGGTTCTAACGAGATTTTAACGCACATGACTGCTGTGAAGTGTTGCAAATAGCGTAGATATGCGCGAGAGCAAGTTTTCCTGATACATTGTGTATGATGACAAAATTAACCACTGTACAGTTTGTTCATCAAATTGTCACGACACTGCATACAATACAATACAATACACTTTATTGAACACCACACAATCAAGGAACAGTAGACATAATGTAATTACACAAAAAGGTATGGCATACAGCAGGTGTTCTTACTGCATAGTACGAATAATGGTGTCAAAACGGACGGACTTAACTGTAACTTCTAGGAGAACTTTCAATGTGAAGTTTGGATGCTGTTGTCAATGAGTGATTATATTAATATTATAAATGCGAAAGTAACTCTGTCTGTCTCTCTGTCTGTCTGTCTGTCTGTCTGTTACCTCTTCACGCTTCAACCGCTCGCTGGACCGATTGAGTGTGATTATATTAATATTATAAATGCGAAAGTAACTCTGTCTGTCTCTCTGTCTGTCTGTCTGTCTGTCTGTCTGTCTGTCTGTCTGTCTGTTACCTCTTCACGCTTCAACCGCTCGCTGGACCGATTGAGATGAAATATGGCATGGTCCCGGGAAAGGACATAGGCTACTTTTTATCCCGGAGAAACGCATAGTTCCCACGGGAACGCGATAACCGAATTCCATGTGGGCGGAATCGTGGGCAGAAGCTAGTATTATAAATGCGAAAGTAACTCTGTCTGTCTCTCACGCTTCAACCGCTGGACCGATTGAGATTAAATTTGACACGGAGATAGTTGGGTTCCCAGGAAAGGACATAAAATAAATTGCCTTATAGTATTGACTGTTAAGAATGTCTAGTCGCGCGAAGTCGTGGCAACGCTAAGCCTGTGGTCAAGCCGTTAATCCGCCCAGTGCACGGTGTCCCCAACCCTTTCCCCACAGAGCTAAAGGCGGCTTATTCGATTAGCAGCTGATTGAATTAAGGTGAACGCACCTTTACTAATGGATACGTTTGCATAGGGTCCGTTCCATTAGTTTCATGCCGGCGTATGTTGGGATTTATTGCTGTAAATAATACCTACATTTTTTAATTACGAGTTGTAGACTGTGGGCCAAACTACAGAGTGGGAATCAAGTAATTACAAGTTGAACGTGGCAGATCTAGATTTAGACTTAGAGGCAAGATTCCTTAGCGCGCTAGATTCATTTTTTACCCGACTCAGGGTAAAGAAAGGTATAGAGATCTTCTACTATCTAAAGTCCCGCGCCTTCACGTTTCAAAACGCTTCAATTTTTTTATTATTATTTAAAAAGCACCACCAACACTCTCAACGCATAGTTGATGGCTGTCTCAGCATGCACACATGTGTTGAGAGTGTTGGTGGTGCTTTTTAAATACATTGAAGCGTTTTGAAATGTGAAGGCGTGGGACTTTAGATAGTAGAAGATCTCTACCTGATGTTTATTAAGCGTGTTTATCTCATTTTAAGGGAACCCTCTGCAAGTGAGACAAAAAATAGGAATTATTGAATATTTTATACGCATACTTCTGTCGCTTTAGAGCAACTGAAAAAAAATATCTCATTTTTGGATTCAAAGTGTATATATGTATAGTACGAAATTTTAGTATTCAACAAACCCGATTAGCACTGATAATAAAAAACAGACAGACAGACATCAGAGGGTTCTGTTTTTCAACCTTTGGGTACGGAACCCTAAACAAATTGACATAGATTTACGACGTAACATATTTAATAATTAAATCGGGCAGTATGATAATTATTATTAAGTGCATTTTTCAAGCATGATAAAATACTTATTTAACGGGGCTTGACGCGTGAAAAAACATTTGTCTAGTGTATTTAGTCTTGTTTCTATGTACTAACAAATATTTATAATTTTCTCCAAGAAAGTTAAACGCCAATTAAACGCTATTGATTTAAATAAAGATTTTTTATTACAAGTCTCAAAACGTAATTTTCGTTTTAAACTGTAAGTAAAGTTACTAGTTTCCGCTCGCGGCTTTTTCTATGTGTATTTTCTTAAAATATTCCATCATTGCCAGTATAAAATATATCCCATATCCTTTCCCATTTTTCCTTATTTTCTGAGTAAGAAAATAAAAGCACAAAGGATACCAAAGATTAAGTATACTTCAATTTCGTTAATAATAAAAATGAAATTCCTTAGAGGGGTAAGTTCGCCTTTGTACATTGTTATTATTTGTGATTTTTGTGTGCGTATTAATTTTGTGGTGTACAATAATGTGTTATTTACTTACTTACTACTACAGCCTATTTGCGTCCCACTGTTGGGCACAGGCCTCCTCTCATCACGAGAGGGTTTGGGCTATAGTCCCTACGCGGGCCCAATGCAGATTGGTAACTTCACACATATCTTTGAATTACTTCGCAGATGCGTGCAGGTTTCCTCACGATGTTTTCCTTCACCAAAAAGCGGTGGTTAATTCAAATTCAATTTCGCACATAAGAAACTTAGAGGTGCGAGCCGGAATCGAACCCCCGACCCCCTGCATGAGAGGCGGTAGGTCGAACCACTAGGCCACCACGGATTTTTCTTACTTACTTAAAATGACACTAAATTCTCTCTCTCAGTAAATTTCTAGAAAAGAATTTATTTGTTTATTCAGAAAAGAACAAGTTAAAATATTAAAAATAAACTACAAATAGCATTAAATTTACAGAAATAAGAAAAATTAAAGCTAAAAAATAACCTAAAACCCTAAATTAGGGCCTTTCGCAAGGGTTCCCATCACGCAGGCAGCATTCCCTCGCTGTATGGCAATAGCCAGTCTTTGCGCGAGAAAGCTGCCGGCGCGAGGGTCTCCCGTTGCCTCCCTCAAGCGCTTCCCTAGCTCCCTGTGGAGCCCCAGCGCCCCTTTGCCCCATGACCCCATAGTCTCCACCCCGAAGGCCACAAACTCATAGCTCGAGCCCAGGCAGCTATATTTATTAACCTTCAGGCGCTCTCGGGCGTCGGCTGCCGCTCCGGCTCGACGGCTGGTCGAGGGGAGATACGACATCGCCATTGTGTCGGTGCACGTGGCGTCCCACACCAGCGCGCGGCCCATCCGCCAGGGTATCAAAGACATCCCGTCCGGGCGCTTGCCATCATTCCGTACGATCTGGGGCTCCAGAACTGCTGGAACATTGGCGCTGACGAGCGCCCTTCTGAGGATGTCATTGAGAGCAGCATGGCGAGACTGGCGACCGGCGCCCGAAGAGCAGGAAAGACCGTGGTGTCCTAGGTGGTCTACGGGGGCTCCACAAGAAGCGCAGCTGTGATCTGAGCAGACTCCAATCCCTAGACGGAGACCAACAGCTATGCGGAGAGTGCTTGGGTCAATGAAAGTACCGGTATTAGGCGAGGGATAGGCATGAAGCCAGTGACCCGATTCAGGTCTGGACACTGCTAGGAGCCTTGCCCGGTCCCTACCTGATGATGACTCTGTTAAGGATGATAAGATGGCAGAGGAGGCTATGTTATCCCAGGCCCTTTGAATTTTGGGTTTCGACGGAAAATTTTGACTCGGTCCAGCAGACCAGGCATTTGTGGCTTCATCCAAGCAGGCGATCTCACAGTTAGTACCCGTAGGGGTTTTAAGAATTTTACCTGCGAGATCAGCCGTGCTGTGAATTGAAGACAGGAATGCCGGCAATGCAATACTAGATATTTTTCGGGTACCCAAGCCACCGAGCCTTATCGGTAAAGAGCCTTGGGTCCATGCCTGCTCACTGAAATGTATATTCAAAATAGTTTCAATTTGGGATTTTAAAAGTTGGTCGATAGGGTTAATCAAAATTGGGAACTTCCAAATGGGACAGCAGCGGAGCAGGTAAGTGAATTTGGGAACTAAAAGACAGAATTTTAAAATAAATAAAGCAGAATGACTACTAATTTTGACAAGTCGATCCGAATAATCACTAAATTTGGAAACTGCTTTGCTAAGAAGGGGAGGAATGGCATCATCGAAGATGGGTGAACCTAGGAGGTGTAAATTGTCTTTTCGAACAATTGTAATGTTAGGTGCCACGTTATTAAAATTTTCTATAATTTGGAATGCCGAAGATTGATTTATTCTTTGAGAAATGTATAATTCACATTTGTTGAAATTTAACTCAAGCCCTATGTCGTTAAATTTATTTTTAATTTTTATTAGATCCGCTAGCACAGTCTGCGAGTCACCTCCTAAGGTGCCATCATCAAGGTACCACACATTTAATTTTGAATTTAGACTGTGAATCAATGAATTAATAGCCAAACTAAAAATAGCTGGACCGAGAGGGTCACCCTGCTGACAACCAACTGCCGAGATAATTTCGTTGTCCTTGTAAACTAATTTAGAGGGAGAATGATAGCATTGCAAAAGGAAGTTGTAAATTTCTGGTACGTGTGTCTTAATTTCGCTGAGCAGGGTGTCCCTATTCACCGAATTAAAAGCATTTTTTACATCTAGTTTTACAAGAATTTCACATGAGTCGCTCTGTACAAAGGTGCGGACGGCATGAACGGTCGCTTCGCAGCCTCCGCGTGTGCCGAACCCGACTTGTATTGGTTCGAACAGTTTTTCTAATTTAGCGCGCGTCAGACGGACGCAGACCTTCGCCGCTAATCGCCGGAGTGTAGAACCCACGGCAATAGGTCGAACGCCACCATCCTTCTTTGTGAGCGCGATGAGATTTGCCCCATAGATGACTGGCGTCACGTCCTGACATACATCTCCCAGAAGCATAAGATTCACCAGTTTGGTAAGGGCGGAGATCAGATTTTCACCGGCCACTCCAGTGCAGTGACCGGTGAGATCTATTAGGTGTTGTGGGGAGATGCCATCCAGACCGGACGCCGATCCCTTGGGGAAAGAAGCGAGGGCTGCCACTATGTCTCGTTCTGAGGCGTGGAGACACGTAGCTGACTCAGACGGGGGATCGACGAAAAAGGGAGAGGAAGGGCCTGGGGGGTGTTTTGATTGTAGAGCAGCTATGGTCTCCGGTGTGTCAGGTGCAAGAGTAGCGTGAGAATATAAGAGACGCGTCGCGCCTTTGAGGTCTCCATCGTGAATTTTCTCCTCGACCTTTCTGAGCAAATCATACTTCTTTCTGCGAGATGTTGATGGTTGAGTTGTGCTAGGAATGGCGTTAGAAATGATATTGTTTTTGATTTTTTGCGTCAAGGAAATGTTACTCTGATCGGAAAAGAAAAGAATTGTTTTTATAATGTAAAAAGAATTTATTTATTATAAAAAGTAATGTTTTTTTTTTTGTAAATGTATAAAGATTTGCATGTCGATCCTTCGACAGAACATTCTAACCTAATACACGCGAAATATCACCTTGTGTAAATGTTTTGGCAAATAAATTATTCTTCTTCTTCTTCTTCTACTATGAGCCAATGTCCAAAGCAATAGGCATTCACAACTATTGAAGAGCCCCTTGGCATTGAGACCACGCCTCAGTTAATCATCTTAATTGGCAATTTAAGTACCTACTAATAGAAAATACCTTTGTTAGAAGACACCATAAAAAGATAACCCAGATACATTGTTCCATTAAGAAACAGTTTTCCTAGAAAATACTAAGGTCAGCCATTTTGTTAGGAATTGTGCTGTCACAGTTTCATAATCGTAATGGATAATATTTGTGATTTTATTAGGTGAATCATAATGGGTCTAATATTGGTTTGTATGCTAAGAGGTCTTTTGACTTTTTTTCATTACAGCTATTTCGTTTAGACTAGAGTTTAGGAATACGCATTATAATCAATATCACTAACAGCCATTGACCTATATAATAAGTAATAATATATATGGACGAACAGTGCCTAACAGAGTATGTCAAAATATATGGAGCAAACTGACATTAGAAAATTCGTTCCAATGTGCTAATAACGCCTCTTTATAACGAAGGCCAAACGGGTGCCCGAGCTGTTCGAGCACCCGTTTTGACGGGGCCATTTTGCTCCGGCTGATTGTGAATCCTTACTTATAATAGATCAACGCTAACAGCATATAAAACTTGACTGACGGGCTGATGACAACGAACAGCCGAAACTACTGGTCGTAGAGAACTGAAATTTGACATATAGGTTCCTTGGGGAGTGTAGGTAGGGTATGATACTTACTAAGAGTAATTTCCCGGAATTCCCACATTAGCTGGAAAAATATGATTTTACATGTTGATTTTGTAAGTGTTCTAAAATATATATTTAGTCTAGTTTAGTTAGATTAATAATATTTAGTATGTCTTCATTGGGCTCCGCGATACAGACTCAGAGTCTAGTGCGGAAACCGCTGCCAACTAATGTAACTTTCGTAAACCAACTTGTCCTCCTATTATTCATATTTTTCTGGTAAATAAACATTATTCTTATTTTCATATTCTGATGCATATGCGCATGCGAAGTCGCGGGCAAAAGCTAGTTTTTTTAATAATTGTAGGTATATTATGGTAAATGTGGTGTCCCTACCAATATGATCAGGTTCCGTCGACTACTGTTCTGCTCTCTTTCGAATCCGGTCCTGCATATATTTTAGGGTTCCGTAACACAGTAACTCTGACTAATACATTATACATATACATATTGACGGCCGAATTGGTCCAGTTGGTAGTGACCCTGCCTTCTGTTCCGATGGTCGCGGGTTCGAGTCCCGCTCGGGGCAAACTTTGTGTGATGAAAACAAATGTTTGTACTTAAGTCGTGGATGTTGGTATTTATATATGTATGTATTTCTCTATATAAGTATTTATATCGTTGTCTAGCATCCATAGTACAAGCTTTGCTTAGTTTGGGGCTAGGTCAATATGTGTGAAATGTCCCAAGATATTTATTGTTTATTATTATATTATATCCATATCCATATTAATATTATAAATGTGAAAGTACCTAACTCTGTCTGTCTGTCTGTTACCTCTTCACGCTTCAACCGCTGGACCGATTTGGAGGACATAGGACAATAGGAAGGGCATAGCACAGGCTACTTTTTATCCCGGAAAAGCGCGTAGCTTCTTCCCGCAACTTCGCCCGCGTGGTATTCGGTTATCGCGTTCCCGCGGGAACTATGCGTTTTTCCGGGATAAAAAGTAGCCTATGTCCTTTCTCGGGACCTCAACTATCTCCATGCCTCAATCGGTCCAGCGGTTGAAGCGTGAAGAGGTAACAGACACACGGACAGACAGACAGACAGAGTTACTTTCTCATTTATAATATTAGTATGGATTAGTTCCTAAGGATTCCATATTTACATTTTTCTCAACACAAGTGAAAATGACATACGGAACCAATAAAAACGGTTAATCGAATACTTATCACACTTTTTATTCGTTAGCAAATCGAGCGTTACGCGCCGTTCTCGTTTTGTCCGCCATCTTTTTTTTTTACCTTTTTTCGTTCCGCGCGAAATTGAGAAGAATTAATTAACTAAGAATTTCTTGTGGATTTAAAGATAAATTGTTTGTTGGTGTTTTAAGATTATTTCTTCTCGTTGGAGATCCTTCGTTGGATTTTATATTGTAACTAGCTTCTGCCCGCGACTTCGTCCGCGTGGAATTCGGTTATAGCGTCCCCGCGGGAATTGAGCGTTTAACTATAACAAATTATATACGAAAACCTTCCTCTTGAAACACTCTATCTATTAAAAAAGACCGCATCAAAATCCGTTGCATATTTTTAAAGATTTAAGCATACATAGGGATATAGGGACAGAGAAAGCGACTTTGTTTTATACTATGTAGTGAAGAGTGCGTTTAATTTTCTTGTTAGATTTTAGTTTTTATTCGATTTCAAAACCTAAACAATTATTGGAAAACGAAATGGTACATGGTAAGTATATGATGATATAACTACTACTACTACAGCCTATTTGCGTCCCACTGCTGGGCACAGGCCTCCTCTCATTCTGGGCCATTGGGCACTTCACAGACATCTTTGAATTACTTCGCAGATGCGTGCAGGTTTCCTCACGATGTTTTCCTTCACCCAAAAGCTCAGTGGTAAATTCAAATTGAATTTCGCACATAAGTAAACTTGGAGGTGCGAGCCGGAATCGAACCCCCGACCCTCTGCATGAGAGACGGTAGGTCGAACCACTAGGCCACCACGGCTAAGTTTTTTGCCTATACCTATCTATTTACTCGTCTATTTTTTTTCCGAGCTAAATCTTTCACAAAAGGTTACACCATAACCCTAGGTCACAGCAGTTGACATAACTGAGCCGGTGATTGCCTCAAATCGGCGCACTTTGCAAATTGCGGTTAACTGCATAGATTTTTGTCATTACGCGCTATTAGTGTAACGATGAACGGCACAAACTAGGTTTGAACATAGCACAGGAGTCCGCAAACCGCGGCTCACGAGCCGCATGCGGCGAATTCAAATTCAATTCAATCATTTATTCAGCAAATTTGCCATATATTTCCACTTTTACACGTCAGAAAATTAAATGAATCTACCAGCCCTTACTAGCCCTTACTGGCTCTTCAAGTTCCCACCAAAAAAATTTTTACGAGTAATGAGATGAAATATTTTTTTAGTAAACAGAACGAGCCAAATAATTGCCTTTATTTCGAACTCAAACCACCAAACACAGCGTAACCACTATGCAGTCTCGCCTGTATCGCAATTTGGTACACAGCGAAAAACCAAACAAAAAGTACTGCAGCTCTGACTTTTAGAAATATCAATATTTTTACGGCATCGAGCTCTTTGTCTAAAAACTTTTCCGACCCCCACTATAGGACATCTATATTTACTACTGCCACGGTTGCCTTTCGTAAATATTGGTTATTAAAATTGACATATTTACGTGTAGTTTACAATAATTATAAATTTTAAAACCACCCTATCCATACTCTTAAATTATAAATGCGAAAGTAACTCTGTCTGTCTTCTTACCTCTTCAAGCTTAAACCATTGGACCGATTTCAATGCAATTTGGCATGGAGATAGTTAGAGTCCCGGGAAAGGACATAGGGTACTTTTTATCCCGAAAAAGAAGCACATAGTTCCTCCGGGAACGCGATATCTAACCGTATTTGCGGGCAGAAGCTTAGACACTTATCAATATCTATATAGATATCAAGAAATATCCACATGTTTCATTAATCTATCATAATAGTAAATAAAATAGCAATACACAAAACCCTAATCGCTCTCAAAGCCCGGTAAAACCAACCCTGCCCGAAGCGAATCCATTAGCCATAGAGATCGGTCGATTACCGTTAACCCCCGCTCGGATTATTCCGCGCGTGTGGGTACCTGTAACCGATATAGGGGTGCAAATGGGGTAGGTAAGGCTGTATCCCCATTGAGCAGAAACCTCTCAAACGTGCCACGAACACCGCAACAGGCCAACAGCCTATTTCATGCCCACTGCTGGGCCCAAGCCTCCCCTCAAGAAGGCTTGGGCCATAGGCCAGGCCCAGTGAGGATTGGGGACTTGTTTTATTATTATTATAGACGGACAAACAGGCAGTCGACCCACCTGATGGAAAGCGGGACTTCACGCACATTACTTGAGTTACTTCGCAGTTACGTGCAGGTTTCCTCACCATGTAGTCTTTCAACGAAAAGCTCAGTAGTATATTTTTTTTATAGCGGTGCACTCCAGTTTCGCTCTAGTAGACGTATAGAGGCAATTTATATACACCAAAACCTTTCTCATGAACATCTCTAGGCTATATTCATGAAAACTTTCGAAAATCCGTTCAGTAGCGGAGTTTGTCGTGAACAGACAGACGCGGCGATGGAATTAACTTTTATCATATGTAGTGGGACTTCACAATCCGCACTGGGCCCGCGTGGGGACTATAGCCCAAACCCTCTCGTGATGAGAGGAGGCCTGTGCCCAGCAGTGGGACGCAAATAGGTTGTAGTAGTAGTAGTAGTATATGTAGTGGTGGTAAAGCTACCACTAAAATAATTAGTATTATCTCTAATTCTAAGCAAATAACATAGACATACATATTAAGTATATTTTATTTTGTTTTTGTAACTAACACTAGTGTTGACTATGAATGTTGAGTATATGTATATAATTGACTTGTATATCAGTTCGTATCTATTGCAATGTATTCTCTGCCAATGTGTAAATATACAAAATACAAATTCGTTTATTCTCCATAATAACATGAAACATGTATTTATTAGCTCAACAAATCACACAGGCACTCTGTAGTTTAACAAATAAAAGGCATTTACTATGGAAAAAGGGTATGGGCACAGCTAATGCTGATTTTAAGCCCATCCGCCGTCAATATTGATGGCAATTATGATGACGTGAATATTGATGGCAATATACTTGTTGTTTGTGTATCTTTTCAAATAAATAAATAAATTTCACTCAATAAAGTTCACTCCTATAGGTAAGCCTAAATAATGAAAATCTGTTATTGGCAGTAGGGTCCAACTATAAGATAAACATGTATATATCATAAGTGCTGTAGATTTTGTGAAATAAAGAAAAAAAAACTAAAAAAAAAAAAAAATTAAAAGCATTCCAAAACACCATGCACTTGATCAAATTAAAACTAAATCAACCATAAACTGCCAAGGGCCCCCTAGTTCTGACAAAGCGCACCGTTCTGTATTGTGACAGGAGTTAAGGGGGCCCATAGATATCTTTACCTGCTCAAATGGGCACAAATGGGCACAATGGGCACAAAAGACACGTGCCCTCTATTAGATTGATCGGCACTTGTGGATGCTGGGATCATTTCGGGTGTAATAGTGGGGTGAAGTGATGAATTGAATTACTGTAGTGTTTTGGAAGGTGGAGTGTGGCGATGTGATCTAAGTTTAGTTACGTTCTGTTATACACTGAACAGCAATGAAAAAGGGTCGCGTTGTATGGAGAGTTTTCATTGCTGTAGAGTGTATTTCGAGCAGGAACTCACATATATTTATGAATGCATGAAGAGGATATATTATGTTACAAAGTTTGGCTAACTCGTTTTGTCATTTTTCATTTTTAGAATTGTTAAAGCGTTGAAATTTTTGAGCAGAAAAAGAAACTTTAATCCCGCCATTATTACCACCGCAACGGCCCGTCGTGTCCCACTGCTGGGCAGAAACCTCCTCTTAACATGTGTGTCACACAGATCTCAGAACATCATTCATGTCCAAAAAAGTGTTAGGTTTTTATCGAAGTTCGTCAAAAATTATTTATTTATTTAACGTTGGGAACTAACCAATGTCACACGGCGGACACGGTCTATAAAAGCACGATTTCGAACACAATTCGAATGAAGTGTCAATGTTTGCGTGCGAGGACGTCTGTACACTTGTAAATGTGTGTGTACCACTACGCGGCCTAACGATCCACTCTCTATCTCCGCATGAAACAAATGACAGTAAGGGCGAGTGATTCCGTGGCCGTTCTGTATGTAGTACTTACTATTAAATATTCTGTGCCAATGTATAATAATGACATAACCATGGAAGACATAACGCAAATAACTTCCCATACCAAGACCTTGCTGAATAGAAAAGTACGAATGCGTAAGAAAAATCAACGGAAAATGCTCATTTCGACGAAGGCTGTGTGCGATCAACCGTGCATATTGGCACACTTAATTTTACTTGGCACACATGCGCACCGGACTATGAATCGCGCGTATAGTCCATCATAATCGACAACAGCTAGGTACAAGACAAAACAACTCTTAAAATGCCCAAGCGAACATTTAAAATGAAAATCTCAAAAATGGCGCTTCGAACGTTTGAAAACTTCAAAAGTTTGGTGTCGTATGCGTAAGTACTTTTCATCTTCGAATGATTTTCAAGTGTGTGTTTTTAGAGTTTAATTTTAAAGCCGATGAGTTCTTTAGAGTTCCCTTGTCCTAAATGTTTGTATTCAATTATCCGAAGGCCGATTCGTACCCATCCATTGTTTGCAGATTTTTCTCCGATAGACGATTGTTAGGATATAATATGTGCAGTTGTTTTTAATTGTACTTCGGTAGGTTTTTTTTATCGGTAATTATAATTGCTTATTAATTGTCATCTGTTTGATGTTAATGCTTTGTTGGTGATTACCGGTGTTGTATTTAATAACTTAGCGAGATAATTGCGTGCAAATTGTAATAAATCAATAGAAATAAGAATTTTGTCATTGGTTGATTACCCAATTTATTGGAGCTTTTCTAGATCCGCGCCTTAACGATTTTTTCCGATTAAATAACAAAGTAAAAAGTAGAAAAAAAAAATAAGTCTAGACATAGAATACGAATAATTAAATAAAACAGTTTTATATTAAAAATATTATTAAATCCCGATTACCTTCTTCGGACGCGGATTTCGGTTATCCCGTTCCCGCTGGAACTGTGCGTTTTTCCAGGGTAAAAGTAGCCTTTTTTGTACCTATTAGATACACAGTGCCAGTTGTAAAAGGTACCACTTTCTTGTAGAGATCTTCTACTATCTAAAGTCCCGCGCCTTCAAATTTCAAAACGCTTCATTTTTTTTTATTATTATTTAAAAAGCACCACCAACACTCTCAACGCATAGTTGATGGCTGTCTCAGCACGCACACATGTGTTGAGAGTATTGGTCGTGCTTTTTAAATACATTGAAGCGTTTTGAAATGTGAAGGCGCGGGACTTTAGATAGTAGAAGATCTCTACCTACGTTACCCCGAGCGGGCGCTCCAAACAAAACTCCACTTATACAGTTATTCGTAATATCCCAATATTATAGGACAGTTCGTCAAAGTTTGGCCTTAACCCCGGGCCGTCGACCGTCTAATTCGTTTATAATTATAGCACACACTCGAACGCATTTGTAAACATAGGGTCTGTGACGTAACAACATTTTTTATTAATTTCTTTTTTTCGGCGCCTCAAGCGGCCTTGTCTACTTATGCTCGGATGAAATTGAATCAATGGGATCTCGAAAACTGTTGTTAGTTGCGATCATCATATCAGTCTACATCCAGTCCACCCACAATGAGTAAAGGGAAGGCTTCTTCATTTTAACACCACTCTATCACATCTCTCTCAACTCTATTGACATTTTGAGACTGTCGACATCTATGGAATTTATATTTATTTGACAATGGAGGCCATCTCCATATTTTTTTTTCTGGACCCTTGGAGACTATACATCTCTAAGATCTTAGATTTAAGTTTAAGTTAGGGACTATACATCCCTTCAATGTAATTGTAGTACGTATATTTTATACATGTAATGTAAATTTTGTAAATTTTGAAAAAAGGCCTTCTGCTTGAGTTTGTTGCGGCGCTTCTTCTCAAGCAATGGGTCTAGGAAGCGCTAGTAAATTCTTTTCTGACGTGTAAAAGTGCCCCTATGTGGCCAATTTGCTGAATAAATGATTGAATTTTGAATTTTTTTAATTTCTACTGTGTGAAGCCGTGGTGGCCTAGTGGTTCGACCTACCGCCTCTCATGCAGAGGGTCGGGGGCTCGATTACGGCTCGCACCTCTAAGTTTGCTTACCTATGTGCGAAATTCAATTTGAATTTACCACTGAGCCCTTCGGTGAAGGAAAACGTCGTAAGGAAACCTGGCACGCATCTGCGAAGTAATTCAAAGATGTGTCTGAACTCCCCAATCCGCACTGGGCCCGCGTGGGGACTATAGCTCAAACCCTCTCGTGATGAGAGGAGGCCTGTGCCCAGCAGTGGGACGCAAATAGGCTGTAGTAGTAGTAGTACCGTGTACTGAGCCAGGCTCATCTACTGTTTCCCAGCCAACTGCCAGATATCGTCCGCCCAGCGAGCTGATGGCCTGCCAGCCGATCGTGGATTCAATCTTGACCAAAATTGGGTCGTTCTGTCCATCTTTGACTTCAACCGCAGATTAATTAAACACAATTATATTATCAATATAATAATGCACTGTCTTTTCCTACCATTCAATTAAAATATAAGTAACTTTCCTTTTTTAATTTAATAATTACCTTTGAACATTGAGAGTACATATTAAGACTGAACGCCCTCCGCTGATGCGTCGCTGTTATCTCATACTGATGAAATAGGTATCAAAACATCAAAGCCATAAGAAAATACTGCAAATTCTTGAAAAATCTTGACTGTGAGTGAACTGTAGTCTGTGGCGATCATAATAGATCAGTAATGGTCACCATATGGTCGCACTGTTTCTGAGCTCTAAGATGGCGCTGAAAAGCCGCTACTCAGAACTATCCATAGTAATCCTTACTAATATTATAAATGTGAAAGTGTGTTTGTTTGTTTGTCCTTCCTTCACAACTTCCAATGAGTGGACTGATTTGGATGAAATTTGGTATGGAGATAGTCTGAGACCTTGGAAATAACATAGGCTAAAAGTGGCCTCTCCAATATATTCCGAAAACGGGTTTTCCACGGGTCAAACCAGTTTTTTAATATTTCTATAACAATAACTGTCTACATATAGATGTATAGTATCATCGGGTACGCGAATTCTAAGTCTACGCGGAATGAAGTTCGCGGGCATCGGCTAGTAACTATATAAACCCTCAATCGCCTGAATAGTCGGCAGGGTCACTACCAACCAAGCCATTAGATACGTCGTCAAATACTCCAATGCCGGACATCGTCCGGTCGTTACTTCCCTTACGTGACACTGGCCTTTGTGGAACTACACACATCCTACACGCATCTGCAACACGCACTAAGGCTAAAGCGGTTAAAGATGCCAGAACTTATCAGATTATCAACGTTCATTACAAGATTCGTTGCCTATTCGAAATGCTATCAGGAATACCACGTTTTTCACAGAATCCTATTGACCGATTTAGGTCCGGTTGCTATAATCCACAAAACGCCTAGTTTTTCCTACGAACGCGCAAACAGATTGTCTATGGAGAAAATGTCAAATTTTAACCGTCCATAGGAAAACCAGGCGTTTCGTGGGTATAGGAACCGGCGGTAAGATGCGTTCGAATTCTCCTACGGGCGCATTGCAAATCTACTACCTCACGTCTGCAATACGACTACAAGCTGAATAGCCGCTACGTATCGTTGTCACGTCGTGACGTCACTTTTCGTGCGGCATGCGAGCCGGCCCGCACGTAACCGTTAGACGCGCCACGCGATGCGCAAGACAGCTTTAGCCAGAACATTAGGCTGGGAAAGTGATCTTTAAAGGCGTCCACTGCTTGACACAGACCTGTCCCAAGGTTCGCTACAGAACGGCCCTGGGTGACATGCATCCATCGAATTGTTGTCACTTACCGACTTAAACCTACCGCCAAATAGCAGTCCTCACGCTGTGAGGTTTCGTTAAGGGGGTGAGAGAGCCGGTGAAATTACTAGCACAGAGGTATTCCATCTTAGATCTCAAGGTTGGCAAGGTATTTACAATAAGGACATACATATACGGTATAAATTGTCTGGCAAAATTATTTATTTTCCTTATTATTTTATGTTTTACATGTTTATTCCTTTCTTTCTTAATTTTGTTTTTGTGTGTCCTAATGTGGTGTGAATAAATGTTTGTCTTCTTCTTCTTATTCTTAATTACATACCATCAGGTGGCCTGTGTCTTCGTTAACTTACCAACGAATGTATCCTGCTGCCATCTCTTACACTTACATAGAGGGTGTGCTTACGTGCCCTCAATGTGCACGAAGTTTCGCCGCAAAGATAGGTTACATTAGCCATCTTCAGGCGCATGAGCGCCAAAACACTTGTTAGGAGTCGAAGTGGTCGCCGTGGCCGAAATCGGTCGGTCGGACTCATCATCATCATCAACGAATGTATACAAAACTATTCACAAGGTTGTTAGGTATGTTAATCCTGTTGGTGACAATCAGCGCGTTTGGTAAAATATGGTTTTGGGGAAACAGACTGAGAGAGTGTTGGTTGTGACCGAATTACATCCTGTGAATAAAGCGCCCGTTCCATAACGAAGAATTATTTTAAAAAGTACTGGGAGGCATGTTTACAAATGGCCACTAAAAAAACCTACAATACTAACCTACTACATCCGTAGTCTAACAATACAGTTTAGTTCGCCAATGTACCTCTTACATAATTTTGCACCTCACTCCATCGAAATGAGGTGGTATAAGATCCAATAGTGTAGAAACACATATTAATGAGCTTAAACTCGCTGTATATTTCACTTGATCGAAATACTTACGGTTTCAAAACATTACGATTTCCTACGTAAATCGTAGATTTTAACTTCTCGAAACGAACGATATTTATATCTAATCTGACTTTCGACGTTTTTTGCCGCCTATCTCTACAAATGGTACTATTAAGGCTCTCGATTAAATGTTCGTTAGGCGAAATTACACTTAAATATGAGAAAAGGCAACTTACAACACTTTGTTTCCACTCCGGAATCGTTTCGAGTTTAAAACGTCCATCGTTTAAGTCTCTCGGCTGGTAATTTTGGAGATTTGTTTTTAGATATCACAAAATACGAAGATATTGTTTTTGGAAAAATAAACAACTGCAATATTTTTTTTTAATGAAAAATAAGTCAAATTTGCCACAATGTAGTTTTTATTTTTAAATTAGAGTAAATAAATGGAAAAAGAGTAAATAATTGTGAAATAGAGCGGAAAAGATACTGATCTGAATGCCTTAGATAAGTATTTACAGAGCAGCAGTGAGTGACAGTTCCGATTATATTAAACAATTGTATTAAAAGTAGCCAAATTAACTAGAAATGAGTACATTATTACATGAGAAAAATATTTATTAATTATACAATCTGTTATTTAAAAAAAAAACGCTCGATTCAATTCAATGTGATTTACACTTTTTTTAACCTAATTAGGTAGCAAGTGATTATGTGACAACAAAATACTTACTCATCTAGTCGAAATAACTTTTTACTTCTAAGAAAACCAACAAAAATTAACCGTTAAAAGCATTTATCAAAATTTTGTCACCTCGAAAATCTTGTTAACCTTTAATCCCAAAATCAAAGAAACCCGAACCATCCAAAAACCGAATAACTTACAAAATAACAACTACTTACATTTACTTACAATACCGACTACGGCATAAAAACCTATCACAATCCACCATCGATTATAACTTAATCGAGTTACGATTTATCGAAATAATCGGTCATTGATTTATTCGATTCTTGCACTTGACATTTTCGCTTCAACCAAAAACCAACTTTACCATGAGAGTTTAAAATACATTTCATTTAGCAGGTAAGTAGTAGGTGCATGAGTACAAATTGTAGTGAGGTATCAAAGGGCCACGCATGCGCGGTTTGATACCCGCCTTAGAATAAATCAACAAAAACGACGGGAGGCGATGAGTAATGCCCTCAGTACAAAGTTACTTCGGACAGCGCGTGCGTGGAGTCTATGTTTAATTTTATGGAAACAGCTGCTTGCAGATGTTTTTTTTTATTAGTTGACTTGTGAAAAAGTGGAAAGATAGTTACAAATGTAAACAATTTTAAAACGATTCCTTTATTAATGCAAGCTCAGCCACTTTATAAACGTAATGGCCTTCTTATATTTAATAGTTAGCTGCAGCTTGAAGAAATAACGACATTCTTATAACTTTACTTTATTCGTTATTATAGAACTGTAGATCTAAGTGTAGAACAAAATGTTAAAGTAGGTTATTTCTTGCAATACATATGTATGAACAAAATCAAAATTGTAACCGTCAACCGGCAGTTTATTCCTTAGACCCAAAACCTATACCTACTTACTTTACTTTACTTATACATACGAGTATTATTTACTTCATTTCTTCATCTTAAATATCCATAATCTGTGAATTAACGATATGGACCTAAAATGAACTTTTGTAATTATTCATTACATTTTAACAGCATCTCTATACATTTCCTTAGTCTCCCAACTAATTTAAATGAAACTAATGCGAGAGACTCCAAAGAAATTAACAAAAGCTACAGTCTTTGTCTACACAAAAACAACATTAATAAAAAAATATCTTATAATAGACTAACGCCAGAGTTGAAGGTTCAATTGATTTGTTTTACCATTTACTTACTTTTTTATTACTGTTTGATTTACCTACTTCAAATACGTAGGTATAGGTATTCATAAAATTTAATTTTGAATTCCAATGATTCAAGTTGAATTCGCAAGGGAATGTGGAATGCGTTAAAAATGCAGGGTCGACCCATGCCGACAAATATATGGGGTCGGTCCTTGCCAGTCAGTAGACGTGCTCGTACATTGCTTATTCACTGAGAAAACAAAAATGAAGAGTTTTCTCGCAACCAGCAATGTACTTCTACACACGCGCCAGCTTTGGCTCCTAAGTGTTGTTGTAGCTTATAAAGTTAGGTATACTAATAAAGTCTGTAGAAGAAGTCGGTATCTGAAACTTGAAAATATATACTACTAATAAAAACTCTGTAGAAGGAAGTCGCGTCTGACACTTGAAAAGTAAAATAAACTATCAAATCGAGGGGTATATATAAACGACACTGAACACAAAACAACGATTTTTAGAAAAAAAATACCTATATGTACGGATTTAACTCGAAAACTACTGGGGATTGCAACAGAATTTGGTATGGGCACAGAATAAGTAATAGTACTAACGTAGTATGGGGGGTAGTTTATAACACTGGTCAACATATAGGCAGTAGCAGGTAGTAAAAAGTATTAGCAGGAACGCTATCATCGAATTCCACGAGGACGAAGTCGCGGGCAGAAGCTAGTCTATTACTATACTATAATAAGTCTGTAGTATATTATAATAGTGATGGTTGTCTCATTTGTATGTGTCACCTCGTCATCAATAGCTCTATTTGTTCAGTTTACTAAAGGAAACTTTCAGTGTGCCAACATTTTAGTCACCCGAAGAATCAATTTTCATGTTTGGTGAAATTATAGACCTTTTTTTGTTAACATCGACATTTTGAGAAATGAGAAATGAGAGAGAGAGAGAGAGATATTTATTTCAAATATTTTCACATGCAACTTAAGACTTAATGAGAAATCTTTATTGGTGTTAAAAATAAAAACAAGAAGCATATAAAAGAAATGAATTTAAAACTTATACCTTATACAAAAACAAAAATAAAATAATATTTTCACAGTCGCTTAGTGTTATTTATCTTAACTACAACTACAAATAAGGGACTATGGCACTTCTGATTATAATTATACATTTGGAAAACTTGCTGAAAAGATGTGCACTTTACAAAATATAGGTACATTTTTCATTTTGATACCTATTTATTTTTTATGATTTTTCAAACGGCTTGCGAATCGGAGGATTATAACAAAACAATTTTAAAAAGTGGATAATAATAGGTAAGTTTCCGTAAATCTTTTTCAGGACATTTTTTGGATGGAACATTATACAGGATAATGTTCCATCCAAAAACGTAGTATCCACCTAGGGAGTCACATAATACATCCGGAAGAGATACATTACCGCCCAAAGAGTTTGGAACTTTTTAGACTCAACGGGTATTTCTGGTGAATTGTAACAACACTAAGAAAGTCTGTCACAAAAGATCAGCAATGGTCGAGGTGACAGATAAATGGCCCTACAACACCCTCAATAATAATAATAATAATGTTCCATATTACTTTTTCTACTCAAACATTGTCGCTACACCAACTTTCCTTGAAAGCACAATTTTTATTCAATGCTTAGCACAATAAGCAAGCTTGCTTATCCGCCGGCATAACTTAAGCTAACAAGTAGCCTCGCGTGACTTCGCTCTAGTTAGCCAAGTGGTAGGTACTTTACGGCCGGTCAAACCACCCAACCACCTAAAGATATTAGTCATAAGGTCCACGGTTAAATAGCAGAGGTTTTAGCCATGGCAAAGTTAAGTTGTCAGTTTGATGTGCGACCCAATGCTACTGTTCTGAGACGGCGATGTGTCATTTTGAATGGGTTTTCTGAAATGAGCTTTCGGGAAATCGGTTTAATTGCTGTAGCTGGAAAAGCGCGGCTGATTGTTAGAAATAATTTCCTTTTTTACATGAAGAAAAACATGGCCCAAGCCCAATAAGAGAATTTATTCGCACAACTAATAATTAGCTACTACTAGAACCTGCGGCGTATTCCTGTGATCGTTTTAAAAACGTATTTTTTTCGTGATTTGTAACATATCTTCATTATAATTCTTTCTTGTAAAATTACACAGTCCTACAGCTACAGCCTACAGCCACATTCAGCAAATAATAAGCGAACAACATCGTGTACTATGTATTAAAATTAAAATAATTAACGTATCCAATACTTCCCCGGAAATATTGTTTAGGTATTGACTTCAACCTTTTTTTATTTCCACAACGATTGACCTATGTACATTTTTGTCCATTTTAAATCGTATAATTAGTTTTATAAAGTATGACACATACGAATTGGTATACGAAATTACGAACCTAAAATTGAAAGTGAATTCTACAAAAATAATTTAGCCCATGAGTATATTAATAGGTGCGAGCCGGGCTTGAACCCCTGATCCTCTGCATGAGAGGCGGTAGACCAAACCACTAGGCTACCACGGCTTCAATTTGAATTTAGCACTGATGTTTCGGTAAAGGAAAAGATCGCGAGGCAACCTACAATCCTACACACACTAGAACCCAAACCCTCTCGTGGTGAGAAGAGGCTGGTACCCAGCATTGAGACGTAAATAATCTGTTGTGGGTAATACATAAAAATAACCTGACTATATCTCTCCCTTCCAGCATCAAACCCCCATCAAAAGACGGCGTGACGAAGAGCAACCCCTCAAAGCGGCACCGGGAGCGCCTGAACGCTGAACTGGACACCCTGGCTTCACTCCTGCCTTTCGAACAGAACATCCTGAGCAAGCTCGACCGACTGTCCATCCTCCGGCTGTCTGTCAGCTACTTGAGGACAAAGAGCTACTTTCAAGGTTAGTGGAAGACAATGGGTACCAGGGTCATTTGCGCATAAGGGGCTATTTTCGAAGTCTTAAATAGGGACAGGGAGATTCCCTATAGCATCGCTCACGCGTCACAGCGCTGAAGTTGAACTATAAAAATCCAGCTGCTTGAAGTTCGGTTGCAACGCCTTGACGCGTGAGCGATGCTATAGGGAATCTCCCTGTCCTTATTTAAGACTTCGAATATAGCCCCAGCTCAGTTCTTCAGTCTCGACTGAAGATATAGTGGTGGATAATGAAGTGTGCGTATTATTTTATAATCTACAGTCGTGTATTGAGAGATTAAGGCAACTTTCAAATGATCAATGATCAGTCCGAATCATCGGTCACGTTACGTGATAATTTTTTCGTCATTCTGACGACCGTTCATGTCGCCGGGATGACCGTAGAGCAACCTTTTTTTAAGAAGTGTAATATACTTATCTATCAATTTTTTATTGCTGCTGACCAGCATGACGATCAACAGCGGTTATACATTTACAATCACTGCAGTATCGGCGATAAAAAGCAAATGAGGCGGTAACATGATATAAACGAGTATGTTACTCATATTTTGTCACGAATCGTTTACAAATTGGTATTTTTTAAAGTCGTAGTCAAAGAAAAGTAATGTTGCACAGTAGCCAAAGCTTCGTCGAAACTGAATATCGACTATTCTACGATTAAATCAAAATTAACTCCGATATCGATTACTTTCGCTGAACCGAGAACGTTATTAATTCGACTCGTGGTAATAAAATCGACTGACGGCCTTAAATACGTGTAGGGCATCGCATTTATTAGTAATCGATATTGTATCGGTATGCATATCGATTCTAAGCCCGATTACGCTTACTTAAGCAAACTTATATTAATAGTTTCTCTTAGAGGCTTAATTTTATGCATTGTTTATAAAATTAGCGCTATTCGACTGCAAATAGTAGAAAGAAATTTACGTAATTGGATTAAAACGGTTTAAAAACAAAAACTGTTTTTGTGATGTGGTTGTGTTTTTTTCTAAGACTCATTATTTATTATACTTTAGTTGAAAGTTTACAAATAAGTGGGAAATTAATTCAGCAGGTAATATTTGTAGAAGTGTCGAATCAATTGATTCAAAGGTATTATTATTCCATGACTTTATTGCATTAACCGTCGAGGAAATTTAGTTTGGGAGTTTACTAAAGGCTTGTCTTACAATATTTAAGAACTATGTGAGACAGTGCTTCAACAATACTAGAGCAAAAGGAACTCAGTGCAGTGCCGCTTCAATTAAACTTTAACAAAATCCTAAACAAACAAATCAATACCTCGTAATTGGTCGCGTAAATCGTCCATACGGAAAAAAAAACCATTAACATACGTCCGCTACCAGCGTATATATCAGCTGTGAGTTATTAATGCGGTTGATAATTTTATTCTGGACAAGAGTCGAATATAAAAAACGGTGGGGGGCATGCTTTATTGGAGGGGCAAAGGGATCGATGACGTGAATTGCTGACTGGCAAACCGTTTTTACGGTATGAATATCCTGATTTTTTCATTACACTGACTTGGGAAAAAATGATCAAATCAACATCTGGGCTTTCAGTATACTACAGTACGGTGACGTTTAATGTATCTTTAACAACAGTGGTAGCCTGTTATCTACCAATCCATCCATACTAAAATTATTAATGCAAAAGTGTAACTGTCTCTCAGTTTTCTCTTCATGCTACCGCAGGACCGATTTACATATGAAATTTGGTATGGTACAAAGTACCTATGTGAAGCTAATAACATAATACATGTTTCATAATATTAATATGGAGAATTAACGAATTTGTATTTGTATTTTTTGTATTTGTATGAAATTAGTTCGAGTCCCGGGGAAGGACATAAGTAAACCTCTTTTTATGGATATGATTTTGCACAGACTTATTAACTTCACGTTTAACTTATTTACTATGAAAATGTTTATAATATTTATTCAGCAAATAGGCCACATCTGGGCACTTTTACACGCCACTTTTAAATGAATTTAACAGAAATGTTTTTACCATACATATACAATGTTTTCATATACAAAAAAAAATAGAAATCTTAAACATATGTGTAAAATTAAAAAAAGACTTTTCGGTCAAGGAAAATTCACGAGGATTGTGTAATTCCTGCACTATAGTCAAACTTCAAATACTTAGTTTATTGCATAGTCACATTACAAAAGCTTAGATGGAACTTAAATAAAACATCTGCAAAGCAATTCAGACAAAAGTGTACGCGAAAGTTCCCAATCTACACTGGACTAAAGCTCTAAAGCCAGGTTTACACGGAGCCAGTGCTTTCACGCCATAGGTAACTTATTCACTGAGTATTACGAATATTGAGTTCACTCAAAACTCACTGTGTACCAGAGAGTGAAAACCTCTTGCAGTTAGTTTTCTTAGCATTAAAAAATAGATTATTAACTGTAAACCAGTTCACAACTGTAGAAAATACGTTTTTAACCTCATGATCATGAATTATACTTTTCTTCCTGTCTACTTGAGCTCTCGCTACATGAGCGAGAGCTTCAAAATATAACCATTTTATTCCTCTCTTGTACAATAAAGGGCCGATCGTTTATGTAGATAAGAAATAAGAGCGGACCTAAAATTGAACCTTGCGGTATACCTATAGAAACGGGCTACCAGGACGATTGTGTTCAGATCAGATAAGGACAAGCGCAGGCTCCGTTAAACCTACCTTATCCTCCAGTGATGAGCCCAGCCTGTGCTCACCAGTGGGACGCGGACGCGCCGGTAATAAAGCTGGCCGAGGCAGCGACGCGTGCGCAGCGGGGCGCTAGTTCGCCGAACCGCGGTAGCCTGTTACCGCCCGATATCTTGTCCAACTCTGAATATCTTGTAGCTTTAGTATAGCGATGTATTTTTTAATAAGTAGGTAGCTGTTACCTTTTTGACTTTAATGATACTGAGAATTTGGCAACATAGGTATACAGATTTTATTCCATCCTAATATTGTGAAAGTACTTAACTCTGCATCTATCTGTTACCTCTACACGCTTCAACAGCTGGAACGATTTAGATGAAATTTGGTATGGAGACCGTTCCAGTCCCTAGGGAGGACATAGGCTACTTTTTTATCCCGGATAAACGCATAATTCCCGCGAAAACACTGTAACCGAATTCCATCCAAAGCTAGCATTATAATTATAATCCTTAGATACAATACCTAGTAGAGTAGATGACATTTTACGAAAGAGTCTGTAATTTTTGTATGGACTAAACGCTCACATTTATCAAAGTTTAAATGGGGCTTAGAATATAAATATCGTATACGATTGAAAGCATTATATTCCACTAAAGCAACAAATACTTGACACAAATACACTCAACATCAATGAATACGGGTCATTTTGTATGGAAAATCCTATACAAAGTGACCCGTTTTCATTGCTGTTGAAAGTAGAATAACCTACACAAAAACTAAGTTTAAAATTCAAAATATAAGTTGGAAGTAAAAAATCTGTAAGTACATTAAAGGATGTACCTAAATAGGCTATTGTGGCAATGGGGGGTATCGCGTATGAATTTGCCACTAGAGGCGCTTGTGTCGCGTGAGGTCCAATAACATTCACTTTTCACTGGTTTTGGCGGGCTTCGTGATATGAATGATAATTTATTTAATTTACCTGCTGAAAAGTGATCTCCTTTGTGAAATTATCGCAAATATGGATTATTTGGCGCCGAATATGAACGCTTTGAAACAAAACAAACATTTCCGAACAAAACGGAACTGCACAACATTTCGGCATAGCTACTCGATATGATGATAGTTATTTATAATTAATAAACTTAATGAGATTCAAGATTTAAAACTTTGTTTCGGCGCCGATTTTATAAATTCGCTTATGACAGAGATATATACCTCTGGACCTTAGTCAACAGTGGCACCAACTGGTGAGCAAATAAACGATAGTCCCCATTGTGGTAATAATATTGTTTCAGGTTCGACTGAAAACATTCCCTTCCTGACAACCTCAGCCCCAAATATCATCAATACAACCATATTACCATAAGATCGATATGCAGCGCGAGCCGTGCTAGGCACCGCAGTGGGGGTGTTACAGCATTTATATACCAAATACGTTTGTATATGTATAGTATTAAAGCTTTTGTTGGTATACATAAACTTTACGATATTATTTTGTTTGTGTGATGTAGGTTTACCGCGGTTTGATAGATGCTTACAATAGGATAGCCGAGAGAGAATTGAAAAAAATGCAATAGGTACGCGGTTTTTTCTTTGACCACTTTATTATGGTCCTGGCTTTTATTACTATATTTCTAATGTGAATTTAGATGTTTACTCTAAACGACCTCATATTTAATAAATATTCCTATAGGGGATGGATTTCCACAAAAGACAGTTTCTTTTTCTCGTACATTTCTTCTGGGTCTTTTGGTTTAGGTTGCGAGTTGTCTGTTAGTTTGGCAGCGTCAGGAAGTCCTTATTCACAGTTTAATTACCGAATTAGATTTAGATTTCAAAGATAAGAACCTATCAGAATAGGTACTCTTATTTTTTATATCGATAATCGATAATGAAGATTCTCAATTTTAGGTACTGAAAGCTCTTCTTAAGAACATTGCGTGGAATTTAACGTCGAATTTCTTTAATCCTGCTACTTTAATAAATGCCATCACAATAATCTTTTTAAGTCCCACTGCTGGGAACAAGCCTCTCTTATCAGCAGATTATTTTGGCCTATAGTCCCCACATGATTATGAACTTCAAACAGATCTTTGAAATAATGAGCTTAATGTTACCAGTTACCTACTGAAAGGTTACAGACGTACAGGTTTACACAGCTTAGATGGCGCGCGGATTAAGCAATAACAGACTCTGCGTCAACGGCTTAAGAGGGTTTATCCCGAAAGTTGGCAACGTCGCATATAGCTGTCATATGTTTCGCTGTTTTTATTAATTTCTCAATATTACTGAATTAAAAAAGAAGTTATGGTTGAATGACGCGTCTCGTTTTATATTTGTTGGTTAGGCATTCAAATGATAAGATTACATTAAAATGCATGAAAAAGGGATTCCAAAGTTTTCAGAAGATACTTAGTACTTCCATAATCCTTAAATTTTCGTGCTCCTGATAATTGTTGCAATCCATACTTAATGTTTTAGAGCGATAATTCATGTATTCATTCAGTAATATTCAGAAATTAATGAAAATAGCGAAATATTTGACAGCTATTTGCGACGTTGCCAACTTTCGAAGTAAACATGGAGTTAACCCTCTTAAGTGCTTCGCCGCGCGCCTTCTAAGTTGTATCGTGCTATAAGTATATGTAAGTATATTTTATATAGGTATAACCAAAATAAGCTTATTACATTAATGAACATGCTTAGGAAACCCGAACACAACCACTTCCCGAACGAGTTGAAATTAGCCTTCGAAAAAAGCATTTATGGCCGCCATGATGGATTGCCTTTATCGGGGGCAATTGTTTTTCGAAACATTTACCACAATCTTTATCATTGTAGACCTTATTACTTTTAAAATATGGATGATTTTCCAATGGTAGATTGTGGAAAAATTACTAATTTGTCACTACCTTATCAGACTGTAGGGTAATTGTTTTTGAAATCTGTAAAAAGCCATCTGATAAGTAGGTAACGAACTTGAAATTGTTGAATGTAGTTTAAGCTTAATAGTGAGCTTTTTAATTTGTATGAAATATATGTTTGATTTTAAAACTGACAGTGCGCAGGCCGTAGTTTTACCATGGTTTTACCCGCAGAAATACTGTTTCCTCGTCAATATTGAACTGAAAAATAGCCTTAATTTTTTATTTTATTTTGTTTGGGATAACAACGGCGTTGAGTTATTACATATTAATATGAATTGAGGCCTGATGAGAGGAGGCCTGTGCCCAGCAGTGGGACGTAAATAGGCTGTAGTAGTAGTAGTAATATGAATTACCTTTAAAGAAGAGCCAATAACGGTTATCCACGTATATAGGGATACCTTTAGTCAAACATGGTCGGATGTGTCCGTGTTATTTTCAAAAAAGAAGACACAAAGTTTTGTTAGTGGACCTGATGCTGGGTCTATCCGGGGTGGTACCACCGTCTTTCCCCGCTAACCTGCCGCCAAATAGCAGTGCTCGCACTGTCGTGTTCCGGTAGAGGGTTAAGGCAGCCGGTGAAATTTCTGGCACAGAGGCATTCTATCTTAGGCGTCAGGGTAGGCTACGCATTCGAGATCTTATGGTTTCTTAATGGGGGATTATAGGATTTCGGTGTCCATCGGAAGCAGTGACCACTTACTAGCAGGTGGGTTGTGCGCTCGTTTGCCTATACCATTGGTATAAAAAAAAGTACATCATTGCCGGCTAAGAAGAAATCCATTTTTGTCTGTTAGTTTATTTTTTAATTTATATATTACTTTAATACCTACTTACCAACCCTGTCTATGGAAAAACCGCTTTTCAGTCAATATTGTTGTTTTCCTTCGGGTGTTTAATTATTGTTTTCGAACGTCTCAGCGGTAAATACCTCAAGTAGGTACATAAATAAATAAATAGGTACAGTCGAGTTAGCCAATATATACACACTTTTGCACCTTACCACGTTTTAATAAGGTCCAAAAGTGTACACATATGAATGAACTCGACTGTACAAATGGCGTTCCCTATACAAATCTAGGTCAACAATTTGAAAGTTATCACGATAGTGGACTTTATCCGCCTTTATAACACGTACATAAAACAAGAGTTAAAAGGTGCTTAACATTTAACCGAACTGCGTGGAGCCAGTTAATTTCACCGATAAAGTTAACGCACGAACCTACACAAATATAACTACGTTACTACAGGCTGTTCACAGTTTTTCGAGCTACGTTTTATAAAGATAAACGGATTCACAATCAGCCGGAGAAAATGGCCCGTCAAAACGAGTGCCCGAACAGCCAGGGCACGCGTTTGGCCTTCGTTATAAAGAGGCGTTATTAGCATATTGGAGCGTATTTTCTAATGTCAGTTTGCTCCATATCTTATCTAGCCTATTAGATCCCACTGCTGGGAAAAGGCCTCCCCTCCTCTCTTCCACTCCTCTCTGTTCTTTGCCAGTTCTGGCCAACCCGATGTAAAGCTGTCTAGGTCGTCGCGCCATCTCCGTCTAGGACTGCCTCTGCAACGACGTCCGTCCCGAGGTAGCCATTCGGTGGCCACCACCATCGAATGCTCCATATATTTTGACATATTCTGTTAGGCACTGTTCGTCCATATGTTATAGGTCAATAAGATAAACAAACCAATTATTAGATTTAAGTAAGTACTTATGTGAATATCCACAATATGAGTAAAATTTATCTTAGATGTAGGTACCAACTGAAAAGTACCTTGAAAAATCCATCTCGTATAAAACAAACAGTAGGCACCTACCTAAGTAAATTACGCCCACCAAGCACTCCATAATCTAAACAAAAAAAATTAAATGACCAAAACAAAAATTACTTAACATAAATTATCTTATGTACCTACCTCAAGTAAAACCGTGTAATCTAGTTGAACAGTAATAACACCCTGTAGCGGCGGGAAATTTACACTTACTCTAACATAAATAGGGCTTTTGTTAATAGAATTTACAAAGCACATACAGCTTTTACACACGACTGGGTAAAGTTTTCAGTGAAAATCCGCTTAGCGTATCTTTTTCATGATAAACTTACGTACAGTCAGCAGCAGAAGTAGATAAGCTGTCCAGGTGTTCAAAATGACCTACACACGCCCTTAACTTCTTAAGAATAAGGTCGTGTGTAGGTCATTTTGAACACCTGGACAGCTTATCTACTTCTGCTGCTGACTGTACAGACCGACAATAACATTTATAGAATGATGTAGTTAATTTTATTACATAAAGAGTCAAACTAAATTTAAAATAATGATTACGATACTTAAGTTAGGTTAATAAACAACTATATGCCACGATAGCTTCGACGATTCAACAGTTCAATATACACTCAACAGCAATGAAAACGGGTCGATTCGTATAGGATTATCTATACAAAGTGACCCTTTTTCATTGCTGTTCAGTGTATTTATTGGTCCTTTGCGGGATTCTAACTTGCGACACATCGACACAACCTAGCTAAACTTAATAAGAATAAGAAATCATTTATTTGTCACACAAAAAAAAAAGAAGAAATACATAAAAAGAACAGCGGTAGGTAAGAACTTTAGTAGCAAATATTTGCTAATAGGTACTTTAAGCCTGTACATCGTAGGTACCCCTGTCTAAAAATTAATCCACTATAATCCCAACTCCACCCTTAAAATCACTACTAAAAACTGCATAACCCCTAAAAATCCGCTGTCCAATTGGGCTCGCATAAAAAGCTAGGGGTACGGGGGGCTACAAATTACGGAGGGTAGTTTGTAAAATTCGCCGACGGGAGGGTGGGGGGCGACCCTTAATGGCGGCATTGCGTGACAGAATTTCGGCAGTGACCCGAGGCGGCATGTGAAAGTGAAAATACTTCCGTGGAGCTGTTAATACGAAATAATTTATTATAAAAAAAATGCAAAACTAGCATTTGTCGTGTGTATAGGTAAAAAACTTAAGTAAGTCCCCTGTTGTATGTAGTTGTGTTCCAAAATGATATGAAAATTCGAGGAAAGTTCAAATATGGAACGTCAACTTTCGTATACAGACAGGTTACTACTACATAGACGAGGTCATTTAGCTGTTTTTTACTTATGGTCTGCGTGGAATATCATGCTAAATATTTTGACCCCTTACGGGATACTTTTTGGATGAAAAACTAATTTCCATGTTCAAACTAAACGTTGTCCAAACTATATTTATACCATATGTAAATTAAATCGATTCAGTGGTTTTAGCTAGATAACAGACACACTTTCTTAATGTCATGTTTGAGCACATGACTCAAGAGCTGGCGTGTGAATTTTTTTCATTTCCGGATTACTGTTTTTTTTCTTCATATTTGACATAATACATACATCCTTCCGCTCAGGCCAACATAACTACCCAAGTAACATTTTGGCCCTATAACTTGGGTTATCATCACTAAAAGGTCGAGTAAACGTCGTATAAAGGTCTTAGCGGTGACTACCAGTTGTATAAAGGCGTTTGGGAACACATTCTTGCTCTATAAGCTAAAGAGCCAAATTATCCTATAAATTGTTGATGTAAAGGTTTATAGAACCATTTTATAGGGCTATTATAGTCAAGTGCTATAAAAACTTCATATATAGCCACTAAAGAGCTATTTTACTGTATAAACGTGATTGAAATCACCATTATGTATCTAATTTGCGCTATAAGGTTTCCCGGACAACCGCTATAAATCTCGCGTTTTAGCAGTGATGAACGTTCTACTATACAAGGGTTTTGCGATATTGTGGTTCCACAAATCACTCTTATAGTACACGGTCTTTAGTAGCCATAATGACGCCGTAATAGAGCGGTTTTGTTTTATAATCGATTTTTAGGACATTTTTATAGTACTTAAAAGTGTTCTAATTGTTTTTGAATCCCTATTATAGGCTCGTACCATAGTTGTGACTATGACTCTTTTATATGGCCGAAACTTTCTATAATGGAGTTTGTAGATCGGTCATAGGATAAAAAAGCACATAAAGGAAGTGAACATTTACTTTTATACTCAAACTTTGACATGCCTGGAGTCGGTGGTACTATAGTGAGCCGATAAGACCCACGGATGTACTTAATGGCTCTAAAGTAGAAATGTCTGTGAATTTAATTTTATAATATCAATATATTTTATTCAAAACTCAATTAATCGAGGGCGCATTGAAAATACTAAGCAAATCAAATACTATTCTATCAGTAAAACTTTAGTCGCACGTGCTGTTTGCAGCATTGATCGAAATATTAAATGTCTAAATAAGATAACATAAACTTACCACGATAGAATATTACTCCTTTATATAATTGAATTATTTTTGTTGTCCGTCAATGAAGTTCACAGCAAAAACACACAATACCAAACTTGCCGAGAAAGCGCCTCAGTAGGAATCACGGATTCTACTATAGACTAAAATAGGACTATAAGGGAATCAACGAACGCTACTACAGCATAAAAAAGCACTACATTAGCGTTACTGTGGCCCGTATGTCACTAAATTGTAATACGAGTCATCATTACATCACCTTTACAGACCTAAAACGTCACAACTAAAGCTGCTACGGTTCCACTATATCACTAAATGGAGATATAACTGCGCCAGATCGGCGTTACTCAACCTTCTATGGCCTTTTATAGGGCTAAGGTGGTGTTTTGAGAAATGTTCTATGGGCTGCTATAGAACCAGAAATTGTTACTTGGGTAGGGACTCGTGATAAAATGACAAACTTTTCGCACTTGCATCAAAATGTACTATTTTAATACAGCTACTTACTCAAAAAGTAAACATTTCGATACCTGTTTAGCGTGAGAAAAGTTAGTCATTTTCAAATGAGCGCTTTTTGTATTTTGACACCTAGTAAGCGTGCGTAACGTTTTTTGAACTTCATCCTGTTCGTTTTTTACTTTGTTCTATTTTTTCTCAAATGAATTAAAAAATGTCGTTAAATACACGTGCGAAATTGACATTTTCACTCGTCCCTAAATAATGTGAACGCTCGCTATCGCTCGCGCCAACACAACTAGAGCCTCGTGGAAAAATGACGAACTTTTCGCACTTGCATCAAAATGTACTAATAAAATATTACGGTACCGCGCCATACCGAATCACGGCCCTCAGTGCTGAATGCGTTATAACAGCTCTATGTAAATCCACAGCGTTTCGAACGTGCCACAGAAAATTATATTTTAACCAAATTGTGAGCAGTATTTTTGTAAATATTTTGGTGGGCGCTTGTTTGGGGACCAACATATTGCCGACGTTTACTTTTCACATTTCAGGGCCTAAAGTTCACACTCTCTTTTGAGAACAACTGAAAGAGATACGCAACTTCCTTTAATATTATGTACTTAGATATAAGTTAGTAAGCCGTGGTGGCCTAGTGGTTCGACCTACCGCCTCTCATGCAGAGGGTCGGGGGTTCGATTCCAGCTCGCACCTCTAAGTTTACTTATGTGCGAAATTCAATTTGAATTTACCACTGAGCTTTCCGGTGAAGGAAAACATCGTGAGGAAACCTACGCGCATCTGCGAAGTAATTCAAAGATGTGTGTGAAATCCCCAATCCGCACTGGCCCGCGTGGGGACTATAGCCCAAACCCTCTCGGGATGACAGGAGACACAGGTCCCAGCTGTGGGACGTAAATAGGCTGTAGTAGTAGTAGTAGACAAACAGTAATGAGATACTCGTAGCTATTAAAAAAAGTAATACTAATATATTTTTTTAAACATTTTTTTTGAGTCTGCTGAAATCTCAAAACATACTTGTAGCTGTAACCAACCTTATCATTATCATAAACGTGAAAGTTTGTGTCTCACAGACGGTGTTATCACGTATTAATTACTGGACAGATTTCGACGAAACCGCATATTGCTACATCGTTCGATTTTAAATCCTTTTAGCCTAAAACCGAATAGCCAATAAATTAAAGTGATTATGTAGACACTTGTTGTCGAATGTAAACAACTAGGGTATCAAGCAACACGTTCTGTTTACATTAGGTACCTAGAGATCTTCTACTATCTAAAGTCCCGCGCCTTTACATTTCAAAACGCTTCAATGTATTTATTAAAAGCACCACCAACACTCTCAACACATGTGCGTGCTGAGACAGCCATCAACTATGCGTTGAGAGTGTTGGTGGTGCTTTTTAAATACATTGAAGCGTTTTGAAATGTGAAGGCGCGAGACTTTAGATAGTAGAAGATCTCTACAACTTTTCCTTCTGTGTTATATAACATGACAATTTGAAAAAGTTCCCAGTACGACTTTATCTTGAATCTTATTCCGTGCATATAAATTGAGTAACCATAATAATAATTAGAAATATCATTTGATTTGAGAATTTCATCGTTGATAGTCTTTATAAATGGTATTCTTAATTAATTATAGGTATGTTCACTTTGTATAATTTTATACATTATTTATTTATTACATCATAAAATACATGAAAAAAGAAATAAAAAAATGTGGATATTAAATTTAACGATGTCACTGAAATCTAAACCTTTATGGCAACATGATTAATATAGATTTATACTCCAAGTTGACATTTTGTACTGCTGAGGTGGTACCAAATGTGAACCCAGGACGGAGGTCATGCTCAAGATCCTCTACCAGATCTATTGCTACGGATGATAATACGCTTGCCGTATCAGACTGTAAATTCCAAACTGAAATTGTCTGGCTGGAGGGTCCCCATGTTCATATTCATGTCACTGAAATCTAAACCTTTATGGCAACATGATTAATATAAAACTATACAGTACAGGCTTGGTGTTTCCATGTTAAAATACCGTTAGCACAAAAGTTATTTTTATAGATAGGTAAGTAGGTAGGTAGGTACAATAACGCACCCTTGAGGGCGCGGGCAAGATAAACTTTTTTATTATGACATATTTCTGTAATTTACGTCCAAAGCCTCGGTAATGAGTTTATGCTAATCATTGTGTGTATGATAACCTCACTTGTTATTTAATTTAATATTAGAGGGAACTTGGGAAATTTCATTTAATGGGTTAATACGGTAGCGAAATATAAAGGAACACCGGCGTACACTAAGCCATGTGTCCAATATTTTTTATGATCATTTTCATTGGCTGTTAATTTTCAAGTTTTGTGAAAGGTTAAGGTTGAAACGATTCGGCCATCACCACAAAGTCATTAAACCACAGCAGTCTATTTACATCCCACGGGCTTTTTCTCATCATGAGAGGCTATTAGTACTTTACAGACCTAGGGCGGTGAATTCGTTAATGTCCCAGATCGCAGGTGTTTGTGGCCCCAACCGAAGGTGAGGGCCTTAAATAATATGCGATCTGGAGCTTTACGAATTACCATCCGTGGTTTGTCTAAAGTTTTACGTCTTGTGACTTGTGACCAGGAAGTGAAATTTTCTCCCTGTAGCGGGCAGAGAATCCCACTTTACGACCAAGGGTGATGTAAAATCTATTATTTAGCTGAGCTGAACTGATTTTGTATATGAAGTCTTTAATTTGGAGAGTCCAAATTCTTTGAATCGCTTTGCAGATGCTTACAGGTTTCCTCAAGATGCTATCCTTTAACGATTAGCTCAGTGTAGTCAATTTCATTTGTTTTGTTATTCGCAAATAAGTAGACTCAGAAAGAGGAACCATTTTATTTTCAGCACATCTCTCATATAGAAACAAAATAGCATCTCAGTTTCTTCTCTGCTTAGTTATATATTGCTAGTACTTATCTCTTTCCATGTTTACGGTAACTGTAAAGCACGACCTTCGCGGCAGTTTTACTTTTGCCGCAGTAAGGTGCCATAATTGCCATCGCTGCGCGCACGCACCTCTGTGACAGCTATTAGATACGTCAGTATACCTACGTAACGATAGGAGAATAGTACTTAATAGTTTACCAAAATTTAATAACGTTACTTTTACTCGGTCTCAGTGGTTTGACCTACCGCCTCTCATGCAGAGGGTCGGGGGTTCGATTCCAGCTCCCACCTCTAAGTTTACTCATGTGCGAAATTCAATTTAAATTTACCACTGAGCTTTTCGGTGAAGGAAAACATCGTGAGGAAGCCTGCACGCATCTGTGAAGCAATTCAATGATGTGTGTAAAGTCCTCAAACCGCACTGGGCCCGCGTGGGGACTAATAGCCCACACCCTCTCGTGATGAGAGGAGGCCATAGGCACCCAGCAGTGGGACGCAAATAGGCTGTAGTAGTAGATACCATCTATTATTTTTTCGTAGACGTATTTCATTTCAAGTTTTTTCATGTCTAAAAATTGCTGCATTTTTCATGCTCTACACACCCTCTATTTCTTCTTATTCTCTTTAATACATATAAAAAATAGCGTAATATTTGGTTAATTCTATTTTTACGTATTTGTTGTTGTCAGGACAAGATTAGAAGTTATGAAAGAAACAACTATTTTTTCATAGCCGCACGGAAAATTTCAAAGCCGTATTACTAATATTATAAACGCGAAAGTGACTCTGTATGTACGTCTGTCTCTTTATCTCGTCACTCTTAAACCGCTGTCCCGATTTATTAAGATGAAATTTGATATGGAGTTTGAGTTCCGGCGAAGAACATAGCCTAACATTCACTTTTCATCCCGGAAATGATAGTTCGCGCGGGAACTCTATAGCCGAATTCTTCATTCATTTTAGACATATTATTCAACCTGAATAAGAAATCATAAGATTTCGATTCCCGGCATACTATAATATAACAGACAGTAAAGGGACGCATGGGATTGGTTAAACCGTGGGGCGATGGGCTGACAACCTGTCACTACATGCCAGTGTTGATGATCTCACTATCCTCTTAACTTTATCAATGTTGCTCAATGGCCGTCGTCCAAGATGGTTGACGTTTGTTGAGCTTCCCCATTTTTACTTGATTAATCTTTTATACCGTACATTTATCATTATTACCGTACAATGCTCGGCCTGTAGGCCAATTACTTGATATTGGCGAAATTGTTTCACACAGAAGCCATTATTTAAAGAGAAAAAAAAAACTTTATCAAAAGTGGTGTGATGTGACCTTGAAGGTCACTAACGCTCTGCCTACCTACCCCGCAATGGAATATAGGCTTAATGATATGTATGTATTCAGCCTGACCACAAATTAAAAAAACCGGCCAAGTGCGTGTCGGGCCACGCGCAAAGTATAGGGTTCCGAAGTTGACGATGCCCACAGTACCTTTCTAAGACTTATTAGCATCTAGCTAGCCTGTGGTATGAATGACGTGCCCGCCCGACGCCCCTGCCGCTCGAAAAAATCATCATCATAAGTTGGTCGACTATTACTCGAAAGTTTGTACAGCCTACTTAGCTGTGATAGTTTTCCTTTCAACTACGTTATATATGCCACAACCGTGATTTTTTTCAGCCTTCCAAATACCACCATTTAGCTGGCAGGGGGGGGGGGGGGGACACGTGACCCTAACAAAAAATAGCACTTTAAAGCTTAATATTTCACAAACGCATCACTTAATCAAAAAATGGTTTTAACAAACCTACAGTATTTTTTCAAGACCTATTCAACGATATGCCGCACCATGGGGTACACAAGAAAAAAAAATTACATCCCCACTTTACGAGTAGGTGAGGTACCCTATAAAAAAAAAAATTCAACATTTTATTGTACCACTTTGTCAGCGTAACTAATATGCTTAGTTCTAGATGCTCTAGATGCATGAATATGCCAAATTACAGCTTTCTAGAATTAAGCATCTCCGAGCAATAGTGCGGACAGACGGACGGACGGACGGACAGACGGACGGACGGACGGACGGACGGACGGACATGGCGAAACTATAAGGGTTCCTTGTGGACTTCGGAACCCTAAAAAGGCACTAAAATAAGTGTTTTTTTTCTAGCATGTAAATATTGCTGCCAACGTTACCTAGCGTGACTGACCTACTAGCTCACTTAGATGCGATCCTATCTGTTATGAGCTTAGTTTTCACTTAATATAATAAACACTGATAGTACAGTCAGCAGCAGAAGTAGATAAGTTGTCCAGGTGTTCAAAATGACCTACACACGACCTTATTCTTAAGACGTTAAGGGCGTGTGTAGGTCATTTTGAACACCTGGACAGCTTATCTACTTCTGCTGCTGACTGTACTCGTATGCTACTTACGGTAGAATATACACGGTGGGTCAGAAAATATGGCAAATAATTAACCCACCGGTTGGTTGTGTGAGCGACGCCTGAATCCTATACAAAATATTTTTTTTTACCAACTCGAAAAAAATTAAAGACCTATACAATATACTTAGAATCGATAGCCGATACTGTGGGTTAATTATTTGCCATATTTTCTGACCCACCATGTATAATAATCATCATCACCATTTCAGCCGATAGACGTCCACTACTGGACATAGGCCCCCAAGGCGCGCCACTCAGACCGGTCCTGTCCCACTCGCATCCACCGCGTTCCCGCGACCTTTACTAGGTCGTCACTCCATCTTGTTGGAGGCCTACCGACCGTTGTTTTCGGTACACTGGTCGCAACCGGGGATTCACTACGGTACATAATACAACCCTACAATTCTTCATCGTTAAGTATATCCTGTTTAGTACTTTTTATAGTGTAAAAAGTTATTGCACTAAAATCTATACTCAGTACCTAAGTATCCTTTCAATTTTATGTAGGTAAAGCATTTTAACTTGAGCAACGAATTATTTTAATAATTAAGATATATTGTAAACGATTTGGACTTTTTACATAAGTAGGTATGTGTATATTTTATACATGCAATGCAAATGTAAATTTTGTAACTATTTGGAAAATTTTAAAAAAGGCCTTCTGCTCGAGTTTGCTGGGGCGTTTCTTCTCAAGCAATAGGTCTAGGTAGCGCTGGTAAATTCTTTTTCTGACGTGTGCCCCTATGTGGCCAATTTGCTGAATAAATGATTGAATTTTGAATTTTTCATAGTTTGCCTATATACTTCTTCTCAAATTAAACACAGTACGTAGGTAAGATAAGTACCAAGTAGATACATTATTTATTTCAACCTTGGTCTAATATCGAACGTAGACGCGTTTAGAAGAGCCGTTTGAAGATTCAATAACCTGCAAATAACTACAAATCTGGCTCTTTGCATGCAAAAAATCATAGCACAATAATCATAACGCGCCTGAGCAACTTTGTACGATCGACGTCAATCATATGCTTACACTTTTACACACCACTCCGTTGTATTAAGGTCTAAACGCGTAAACATATCTTTGACGTCCACTGTAAACGGACAACGCCACCATGCATAAGATTATATAAATCAACCGTGTAATTGTTTTTTTTTACAACTTTCATATTTCCCCCGCTGACCATATCTCCGAGTAATTGTGCTGGAAAGCGCGAGAAAACTGTATTATTTTTAAAGTGATACGCTGCTGACTGAGGTAATTAGTACGTATGTAGAAGAGCTGATTGGATATAAAAGTAAATCATCATCATCATCATCATCATTTCAGCCGAAAGACGTCCACTGCTGGACATAGGCCTCCCCCAAGGCTCGCCACTCAGACCGGTCCTGTGCTACTTGCTTCCACCGAAAAAAAGAAAAATAAAAGTAAATACCTAAGGTAAATAGCTATTTGACGTAAGACTAATAAGCGAAGCAGTATTTTGCTGGTAAAATTTGAAGATTGAAAAATTACCTACTAAGAGCCGATTCTAAACTAGACGTAAATACTTACAAGGCCAAATTTATATAACACGACAAAAACCCATTTACTTCCCACCGCTGGGAACAGGTAGGTATCTTCTCATTTACGAGATGGTATGGTATGGGAAAACCAGCCAAGTGGGCTGACTTTGACTTAGACTACATATTTGGATTTTGCATAGAACTTGGCACTCAATCTCAGATCTCCATTCTTTTTGCGGCGAAGCCCACAGCAGAGAATAATTTTTGTATTGAACTTGGCTCTCCTTTTTTACATTTATGTTTTTGGTGGGTCCAATCTACACCGGCCACCTTGCGCAAATCGTCACTCCACCTGGCAACAGGGCGCCCTACACTTCGCTTGCCTTGTCGTGATCTCCACTCAAGAACGCGTTTACTCCAACGACTATCCGCAGTTCTCGCGATGTGACCGGCCCACCCCCACTTCAAAGAGCTTATTCTTTGGGCTATGTCGACAACTTTCGTTCTCTGCCTGATCACCTCATTGCGGATCCGATCTTTCAGAGAAACGCCGAGCATAGCCCTCTCCATAGCCCTTTGAGCTACTTTGAATTGGTGGACCAATCTCACCGTAAGTGTCCACGTATTTAGTGAGTCCTAACACTGAATTACTTTAAGGTAACATCCTCGTTTATCTCCGCTTGGAGGCGATTACAAATTTAAATTATTCCTAACACACTAAAACTCGCCTTAATGGGAACTCTGGTTCTCACCCGCTTATCGAATACATGTTTTATTGGGGATTCAAATTTAATTCTGTAATCTTTGTTGCACGGTCGTCGGTACCGGGTTTATGTTTGTTTATATATTTGGGGTTAACGACGTAATTTGTAAAGAACTTTTGTAACAATACGACTACAACTGCCTATTTACGTCCCACTGTTGGGCACAGGCCTCCTCTCATCACGAGAGGGTACAATATGCCACTTAGCAAAACAAAACAATATGACACTTAGCAAAAAAAAACATTTTTAAGGTTCCGAACCTCAAGAGGTAAAAACGGAACCCTTATAGGATCACTAGTGTGTCTGTCCGTCCGTCTGTCACAGTCGATTTTCTCCAAAACTACTGGACCGATTTAGTTGAAATTCGGTGTGTGTATGTAAGTTTGTGACCCAAAGACGGTCTTGAAACGAACATAAATGAATTTTAAATATAGACCCTATGTTTGGGGGCTAAATTTGAAAAACTATTAATGAAGTTTTTCAAACTATATCGTGTGACATATCAAATGAAAGTACTTCTTATGAGGATTTCAAATAAATATTTTTTATTTCTTTTTGATCAATACTTTTCGAGTTATTTAAGAAAATAGGCGAAAAATGACCCCCCTCCCCCCCTTACCTCCGAAACCACTGGACCTAAAAAAATTTAAAAAATACGGAGGCTAGTTATTGACCTATACATTACAGGAAAAGTAATTAGAAGTCCATGGTATTTGAAATATATCATACAAAAGAGCTTGTTCTGTGAAACGGTTTGAAAATGACGTCATTGAAAATAATCAAGGGTCGGAACCCTCTCCACGCGAGTTTAACTCGCTTCTTGGTCAGTTTATAGAAGAAAAATAACTTTATGTTATGGTATATGTATGGCTTTAAATCAAAAACTACCTAAGTACTGGTCGGATTGGCACAAAATTTAGTATGGTTGTAGATTATTATAACAAGGGTCAATATATACATCGGAAGGTGCGGACGGAAGCTAGTTTTTTTTGCTGTACATATCACGTCACATTAAAATAAATGTTGAGTAACTTGAATACGTAGGTACTATCACTCTACGGTATTAAAGACTAAAATTGCTCTTAGAAACAGCTCTAAAACACGCTACTGTAAAATATTAAACCCAAGTAGCCATGACTGAATAATCTGTATACGAATTTAGTATTTATTCTGTGAATATAATACGGGCGATATTACCGTGCCTCGTGAGCCATAAAGCTGCGCGCGAGTCGATCACAATCGACATTCAAATGAGCTCCGATTTATGACCGCACGATGAGTGAGACATTCTCAAAAGGGGATGGGAAAGTGTGAGAAGAGCCAAAATTTGTATGGTTTAAAAATGGTTTTTATAGGTTTGAATTTGAATTATATTATTATAGGTTTGAATGGTTTTTCCTCTTCTTTATTACTATGCGAAAGTTTACCTATTCAGGCTTGAACCGCTTAACCGATTTAGATGCAATTTTGCATGAAGATAGTCCTGGGATTGACAAAAGCTACATTTTTATCCCGGATCGCATTACGCATACCTAGTTTCCGCGGGAACGGTATAACCGAATTCGCGGGTAGAACCTAGCAAATAATACAATACTGCCACTAACAAACTACTTATCTAAGTTCAAAAATTAAAGCCGAAGTAGAAATTAAAGTGATTTTCTTCGTTTTGGCCACTTCTATCTATTTCTACCTCTACAATCGCTTCATACCCAGCATTTAACAGGTACCTTGGATTTTGTCACCGATACCTCAGCACCGTGACATCAAGCTATCCTACACGAGTTAGTAGATATATAATAAAATAATAAATAATAGTACAGCCTCATGTTGTATTGGGAGGACAGATCTCCACAGTTGCGGCCATCTCACATTTCTAGGAAAAGGTACCAAACGCCTCTTCATGTTGCCTTCGGCCCCATGAATGCGAATGACCTGGTCCCCATGGACCCGTGACATGAAAATGTACCAACAAATAATAATAATAATATCTTGGGACATTTCACACACATTGACCTAGCCCCAAACTAAGCGATGCTTGTATTATATGTGCTAGACAACGATATAAATACATAAGTATTTATATCATAGAGAAATACATACGTATATAAATAAATAATAAAAATAAATAAATATCCTGGGACATTTCACACATATTGACCTGGCCCCAAACTAAGCAAAGCTTGTACTATGGGTGCTAGACAACGATATAAATACTTATATAAAGATATACATACATATTTAAATACTAAACATCCATGACTCGAGTACAAACATTCGTGTTCATCACACAAAGCTCGCCCCGAGCGGGACTCGAACCCGCGACCATAGGAACAGAAGGCAGGGTCACTACCAACTATACCCTGTTCGCGTTAAGAAAATAGTGACTCATCACCGACTGCCGGCCAAGCCACGCCCCCTAGCCAATTAGAACGCTAGAAATTAGTAAGGCGAGTTCACAGTGCTCAGTTGCAGTCAGACCTTCGAAGAGATCGGTTGTGTATTTTGCGTACTTATTACTTGTTTAAAATTTTTGGAAAATGGATATCTCACCCATTAAAAAAAATAAAAGTGGATCAATTATACATAGCGGAGAGAGACGCGTAATTTACAATGTTTTTAAGTATTTCAAAAAGACTGATTTAAATGAGACTGTGGAGAGCATAGTAATTAAAACTGCAAGTGCATGCGGTGTGTCCGAAAATACTGTTTATAAAATTATCAAAGAGCAAAAAGAAACTAATAGCGATAGTGATTAGCGATTTAAGTACTTAGTTTTAAGACAATTTTGTATTTTTCTTTATTTTAGTATTTATTTTTTTACCATTTGTTGAAATGTGTTACTCTACTAATATAGCGTTTAAGTTGACATTAAAAAATACTAATATTAGTTTAAATTGACATTTTTAATTATTAATTATAATGAATATTTTATAACATGTGTAAAATCACTGATATTTTATTATTTTTCTATTACACTTATTTAAGGATTTGAAAAAAATGTTTAATTTCTCTCCATTATGAATACGCCCTTACCCTGCAGTTGCACTGATGAGTCACTATTTTCTTAACGCGAACGGGGTATAGACCAATCCGGCCGTCATATGTATGTACTTGGCATGTATTTGGGAAACGGCGGCCCGACAAACACTCATAGACGAGTCGTTGTAATGGGGAATGGATTTAGAAATTATATGTAGAGGATTTCAAATTCAATTCCCAATTAATGTGATCCCAAGTAAATATGTGTATTTTCAATATACAATTAATAATTTTAGGTATCGTGGTAAAAAAATGAATCAAGATTTACAAGTTTTATTAAATATCTGATGTCTTATGAAATAGATAATAGACATGTTAATTTCAAAGGTGTACTTATGTATGTAGTTTTTTGGAAAAAAAAGAAGATCTCACTTACAGTTCTTGTTCTTTTTTTATTATTATAAGCAAGTTTGACCACGATCTCACCTGATGGTAAGTGACGATGTGGTCGAGGGTGATACATGCTTACTTAGATAGTACCTGTTCACTCTCGACTTGAAAAAATCCAAGATCCAACTATCGGGGAAGAGACCGTCCGGTAGAGAATTCCATGATGCATGATGAAGCATGAATCGAAGCGCTTCGTGCGCGCTGGAGGAATATCTACAACATAAGGATTGAATCCAAGACCACGCCTAGTCCCGTAGTGGCGAAATGGGGATGGTGGAATTAAATCAAACAATTCCCCCGCACACTCTCCAAAGTGTATCCTATAACGTTCTTGATGCTATCAAAAAATACCTAAACTACCCATTAAATACTCACATGCTTGTTTTGTTCGAAAACCTCTTAATTGTCAGCAAACTCTAAAAAAAGCGATGAGAAGTTCATCCGATCGCCACAAATCTGACCTCCTCAATAAATCTCTAACAATTAAAACTTAGAACACACCAAAAACCAATTAAACAGGAGCAGGCGACAAAATTAAAACTTAATTAAAAAAGCCCCAACGTGTACTGAATAAAAGAACAAAAAAAAGTGTAACAAAAGAACAGTGTTCCGCGGTTGAGGCGTAAAAACATTTTGTCACCAATATCGTTTGGTTCGTGAGTTGCTTCTTTCTCGTTTTGCTCCTCGAGAAGTGTGGAAGCAGAGATTTATTCTGATTTGGAACACGAAATAAAAACGGCCAATCTCCAACGCAAACGCAACCCAAATACATAATTTATCACATTACATATAAGGTTGAAATTAAAGAGCGTTACAAATCAAATCACTGCGTTTTCAAGTTGAGATCACGGATTGTCGAATGTTTTAAGGTGGCAGGACTGATGGCAGATTAGGTTAATTATTTTAAATGTGTTCGTTTGAGGTTTCGGAAGGATGTTTATTGATACCTTTGTATTTTCAGATGGTAATGAAAATGTTACTTTAAAATTATATTTGATCTTAAAATACCTAAATATATATCACGACATATAGTACGAGTTCGCACATCTCATACAGACACCTCATTTGTCGACAGTTGATAGACGGAATTCCGATCCACACATCCCTACGGCAAGGAAATTTATTGCTGTCATTTACTGAAAATGACAAATTGTAACCAAGTAGACATAGACATAGACATTTATTTCTCAATATCAAATTACAGCATATTTTACATGTCAAAATAAGAGAATTTCACATTGAGATCGTCAGAAAGAATACAAAATAAAAATAAAATGAAAATCAGGAATACAATGTTTCACCGTTAGGATCGTCTTTTCATACCAAAATAAGTGGTCTCCTACTTCCTCTAGCAGTTGGATAGAGGGCTAAAATCACTGATCGTACCTCTGCTCTGAAGGTCTTTTCTAAACAGTATAATATAATCTTACATTATTTTTTGTTACCGCATAGTTTGTACGTACTAACACAAATGAGGCTATATTCGAAGTCTTCAATTGGATCTCCCTGTTCCCTATAGGATCGCATCTAGCTGCTTAAAGTTCAGGTGACCCGTGAGCAATCTTCTTATAAGTCTTTGAATATAGCCCATGGATACTCAAGTCACGAAATATGCTATTTATTGATTTATTTATTACAGAAAAAAACCCAGCATAACAGTTTAACCTAAAGCACTGTGCAAACACATATCAATTATAGTAAATGAGATAATAAAACACAATACATTTATAGATAGATTACATAATACATTAAATTATTATTATTAATAAAATTAAGGACTGATTCTATTCCTAGAAATGCACGCACCTGCGAAGTAATTCAAAGATGTGTGTGAAGTCCCCAATCTGCACCGGGCCCGCGTGGGGACTATAGCCCAAACCCTCTCGTGATGAGAGGAGGCCTGTGCCCAGCAATGGGACGCAAATAGGCTGTAGTAGTAGTTGCGGCATAATTCAAAACTATACTGGCTATGATCTCTGAAAATTGTTTTTTTCATCCCTCAGGATATGTACATACACGGAGTGTATCACCCTTAGTAAAGTTTTATTTTAAAAATCATACTAAGTAAGTATATAATTTTGTAGCGGTTCATATAGATTACAGCTACCTCCCAAACATGCAGTAGATACCAATAATCTCCGAGAAAAATGACTGTGACATACGGACCGACGGACAGACAGACGGACATTGGTTATTTTATTTTTGCCATTTGGCTACGGAACTCAAAAATATGCGCTGGAAGTAGAAGTAGTGACTAAAATAGAGAAGGTATGTTGTAGGTATGTATGTAAGGTAGTTATTTTTAAATAAGTAATTAAAGTATACCTAAACAAATAATTATCTTTTACCATTTCAGTATCTTTGGCTTTGGATAAGCATAATGGACGCCGTCAGGGTAACCTTTGAACACGTCTTGACATGGAAATAAAAATATATATTTGTAACAACTATTATGCCAGTGAAATCGAAACTTAAAGCTATTTTTGGTAGAGTTCAAATTGTGATGACGCCGATCATTTGGAACCTTTTCGTACTCAAGCCAAAATGATAAACACACACCTTTTTCGAATTGCGATTCCGTTATTTTAATTATAATTACAGTATTATCGCGAATAATTATTAATTGGAATATGACAGGTGCAGCGGAATTAAGAATTAAAGTTAATGCTACGCGTTATCAGTTCGTTAACAGATATAATATTATTGGATGTTTAAATACAGTTGTATAATGTGATATTAAAGTATTTGTATATTTATTTATATTTTATGGCCATGTTAATTACCTACAGAGGTCAGGAGGTACATAGTCATAATTTAAGTATTCATCACCAGCTTTTGGCGGTTTTGTAGGTTTTTGATTTTTGAAATAGTACTACTACTACTACAGTCTATAAAATAAATCTAAATATATAAAACTCAAAAGTGAGTGACTGACTGACTGATATAGTGATCTATCAACGCACAGCCCAAACCACTGGACGGATCGAGCTGAAATTTGGCATGCAGGTAGATGTTATGACGTAGGCATCCGCTAAGAAAGGATTTTGCAAACTTCCCACGGGAACGGGAAAAAAAGGGATTTTACTTTTTAATATTTCTGCGCATACGAAGTTGCGGGGAAAAGCTAGTATATAATATAATAAATTTATTATATTTTGAAATAGTGCTACTTATAAAAGTCAACCATCAAGGGACTACTTACCACAAGGTGACCTGTGTGCTCGCCAGACGGCAATCCATACTAATATTATAAATGCGAAAGTACCTCTGTCTGTCTGCCTGTTACCTCTTCACGTCTAACCGCTGTACCGATTGAGATGTGGCATGGAGATACTCGTAGTTGGGGTCCCGGGAAAGGAGGCTACTTTTCATCCCGGAAAAACGCGTAGTTCCTGCGGGAACGCGATAACCGAATTCCACGCGGGCGAAGTCGTGGGCAGATGCTAATGAATACCATAAAAAAAAACTACCTATGTGCGAAGTTTAATTGAAAAACCTCTGAGCAGCTTTCCAGTAAAAGAAAATATCTCGCGGAATGCGCACGCGTCTGCAAAGAAATTCATAGATAGGTATAGCACGACCCAACTTAGAAGGCGCGTGGATTAAGCAATAACAGACTCTGCGGCAACGGCTTAAGTGCTTCGCCGCGCGCCTTCTAAGTTGTGTCGTGCTATATTTGGCCGTGGATTTATTAATAAGCCTTTTGTTTGCGGTGTTATCAAGCTACGAAAACATTACTTCTGTAGTTGTATGAAAATCATTATGAATATTATCTAGTGGAACCCTTCCTTTGGGTTCCATCCACGGCACGGCGCCGGCGCAACCGGAAGTGCGATCATTGCGCATATAATTGCGCACAACACACGGACGTGATAATTGCATATTATACATTATTATGTTGTTCTGATACGCTCTACTTTAAACGGGCATAGACAGGTTAAATATATATCTATGTAGGTTCCTATTGCAACATTAGTAACACGTGACCAACACCATGTAAAAATAGATTTTTATCTTGGGAACAATTTCACGTTGACATAAAGCATACATAGAAGTGTTAAATTGAAACGTATTTATGTATCAGTAAATTACAACAGTGATTCATGTCGAGGCAACAGGAAACTGTATAAACCATACTAAGCACAAAAAAAAAACACTGAAAAAATTGATTTAGATGCTCTTGTGGATCAAAGGGGTAAAAGCGTCGTATCTTCGCATTTTGGTTTACGTAAGGAAAGAAAAAATACGGGGCAAATGTTTTTTGATAATCTAACTGACGGACTAATTAATTTTTTTCAGTCATTTTTCTTTGACTGACTAGCAAGCTATCGGATTCCGGTACACTAAAAACCAAAAAAAAAACGAAACCGCCACAAAACCCACGACAACCAGATAACCTATAAACATCCAACCACCAATAAATAACATACAGTCGGCGAGATTTAAACTCTCACGCCGATTTACTGCGCGCGCAATCAATGAGCGTGATATTTTGACGTTCCATTAAACGGTCGACATCTTCATACCGCGCCGGAGGTTATTTATGCCGCCGACTGTACCCGCGGGCTAAGGCTGTGTCTTTGTTTATGCCTGGCTGTATGAATTGTCGCCGTTGCCCTGAGGCTTTCAAAAGTGGACTGGGAATATGCAGAAAAAATAATTTCGACGTTTGTGTACTACTAGAATATTCGGGGCCAAAACACGCATAATACCATATTGATAATAATTGATACATTTATTTAATTAACTGGCATTAAGTAATTGTTGATATGTTTTTGGTTTAGAACTTAATTATAATTCTATTTATATTTATTTTGACTTTTGAAAGACATTTGTCACTGTGTCCATGCTCCTTGTTAAATATTCAATTTAGTTGCCAAATGTCACAATTGTTTCTATGCAGTGTTCTTTTTTTTAATACCTAAAGCCGAAAAACGAGCATATGCGGGCTACCTGGTGTTAAGTAATCACCGCAGCCGAGACAATAGCTACTGTTTTACACAGACCTGTCAATTATGGAAGTATATTCAAACCATAAAGTCTCCATTAAGTACAATCACAGAATATTTAAAATTTCAGATAAACATCTGAAATTACAATTTACATCTGAAATAAACATCGGAACGTCCTCTGTCAATTTAAATATGAATATTTTTCTATGTATGTTCCCTGTGGTTTTAAAAATGTCTCGAATAGTACTTCATTATGTAACTGAGTAGTACATGTACGTCAAGAATAATTAATTCTGAAAGGTTCATTAGTAATCGAGCTTATAGCTAAATACTAGGGGTGAAAATTGTAAAATGTTATATTATTTAATTTACTGGTTTTCATTATGATCACGATCTCGACGTGGAAATACACAAGTAAGATAATTAAGTTGGACCTATTATTTTTAGAAATTTGAACTGATTATTGTTACAAATGTATCTATTGCTTTGTAAAATCACTGAAATGTAGATAAAAAAAACTCAATTTATCCTTAGATCTAGATATTAAGTCATGTTTTCGTGACATAAAAGAGGTGGTCTTCCGTTAGAACCATTTGCTCAAACTACGCGGTTGGCAAGATATATTTTTGTTTTTACCTTAGGACTTATACTAAAAATGAAATAGAAATTATTTCCTAATTCTACAGCAACATACATCAAACCAACGACTGCTGAAAAATTGATACAGCCTTGTAAATACCTACTTAGATAATCAATCCACAAACGTATGGCAACAAATCATTCTCGCCGCTCAAAATGCAAATAGCCGCTAACGATGAAACGGCTTCCATATTACCAGTCATTATTCTATTTATGGTTCTATTCGTTGCCTTATTCAATGAAATATGAAGAAGTATAGCAGCATTTTGAAAAGACGTTATTACTCATCATCATTGCATCAGCCGAAAAACTTTCTTAATTTCTTCTTTCTTCATATTTTTTGAACATAAGCCCTGAGGTTCATGAGAAAAACGGTTAAAAAGTCGGTTTTTCTGAAGACACCAAGTGAGCAGACGAGCAACTTGATGAAAAGTAAATTGTCTCCTTAGTACATAATTATGTACGTGCAACAATAAAGGACTCGACATAACGTTGGCGACCTTTGAGGACTCTATTCAATTCTAAAGCTCGGCATGACATATAGCGACTGAAACCCTATAGGAAAAACATTCCACTAAGTAAATCTTCCACGTTCTTGTTGGGGAACTATGTTATTACCACGATCTTCACCAAGATCGTAATTCCGTCTTGATGCAGATACCGACAGTGCATCAGATCTTCCGTACCTCCTCCTACTTGAGCATTTTGTAACAACATAACAGGTATGGCTTAATGTTCTAGTTATTTTCTATTCCCCATAGTCAATCGCAGGTCAGGGATTCCATGTTTTTTCTTTATACTTAAGCTTCGAGTTTTGATGTTTTGTAAGTATGTATAACCTCTTTATTTATAAGAACAACATACGATTAATTAAAACCTTGATCTTCATGGTCGGTTCTATTGTTTCTATTTGTATGAAACTTTCCATATAAGAGGCATATTAATGAGAAACCATTAGAGCCTTCACACTATTTACCTACTTACGTGGATTGGTGGATGGTGGAGGTGAATTTCTGCAAATTAAGTCGAAAATTATATTTCAGTCCATATAGGTTAGGTACTTTAATTTGTTACTCTCTAACGACACTTCATTTCTCCATTCGAGTTGGTGAATCTAATTTCTTATTCCTAGAAACTGGCATTCCACTTTCAGCCCAAAACATTAACCCCAAACTCAAAAGCGGTCACACATCATTACCGATTCCGAATAGTTAAATCGACTCAGTTCCGATTTAAATCGATTGAGCACGAGCGACCGTAACTGTATCGCACCGAATGGAATCGGTTAATTGCCATCGATTACCGGAACAAAATTGAAAATTTAATTGTTATAGTTGTGCATTTTGGTACCGTTTTATGAAATTCTTATCAATGATTAGATTTTTTTTTAGATCGATTTAACGGTTGAGCCGCAAACTGTACAAATTTGAATTAAAATTCAACCCAATAGGGATGACGACAACCTTTTTTTCCTTAGTCTATCAGGAAGATTATTGAAAAGTATTGGACACGTATTTTTTTATTTTTTCATATAATCAAACTTATATGGAGATATATTGAGTAGAAATGTCGCGTGACGTCACGGCTAGGTACGATTTATACCTAACGGTGACGTAGTTAGCCCCCACTCTCCAACTTTAATGCGTTTTAACTTAGTCATTCTTTGTTAATTTGATAAAACAAAAAATACGTGTCTAATATTTTTTTATTATCTGACTGACGGACTAATTAGAATTTCGATTTCTTCACCCTGTCGTCATCCCTATTTTAACCCCTTCGGAGTAAACTAACTTTATTTGCTACCAGTTTTTTCTTCCTCGAAAAGGTGAGACCTTTACCCAATTATTGCAAATTGTATACCGAGAATCATGTTCTACGGAAGTATTTTAGTTTCTAACAAATGCTAATCTATGTTGGTGTTACACCGTGCTAAGTATGCTCAAATAAATAATACTATTTCTGAGGTATGTAGAAAATAAAACTTTTAACCCATTTGAACCGACTTCAAAAAAAGGAGGAGGTTCTCAATTCGTCTGTATGTTTTTTTGTTTTGTTTGTATGTTCCGCGATTACTCCGTCAATTGTGCACCGATTTCGATAGTTCTTTTTTTAATCGAACGGTCGTATCTCCGAATTGGTCCCATATTAATTTGGTTCAGTTCTGATGATGGGTTTTATGAGAAAATGAGGGAACTCCTCTAAAATTTGCTAGCACGTAGATGATTTTGGTGTCAATTTCGAAGACTTCAGAGTTACTTATGTACTTCTATAGTAATGTTTGGAAACTGTAGTTAATTTTTTTTAATAAAAAAATAAAAACCGCCTTCAAATTCCGACAGACTGCGAAGTCAGTGTTAAGTGAACCGACCCAGAGAAATGCTAATCATATAGTGAACTTGACATTGACATAGATATGGCTTGGTATAGACTACGAAGTCTGTCGGAGTTTGAAGGCGGTTTTTTTTTTAATAAACTGCTTTAGAGGTATTTCACTCTGAATCTAAAAAACACGAGATTTTAAAGAATTACTTGTCTGAATTAATATAATTGTGATTTTTACAACTTAAAATGAATAGATTGACAATTGTTAAGATAAAACTCAAAAACCGGAAACTCGGAAGACGGTTAACTGAAATAAACTGAAAAAACAATCCATAATGAGACAATTTGGAAAATAAACGGTTGACAGGAATTTAAAGAGGTCGATTTATCTCGCCGTTTTAAAGGTGCAAAAGGGTTAAAAAGTGACTACTGTAAGGTGCACGGTGTACATCTGATAGGTGCGGTTTAATTGAGCTACACTCCGTTCTGATTTATGAGATGGCCCCGCCAAAAGTTATTCCCATTTCGCGGCTGACGACCGTGCATCACCGGTGTAGAAGCTGGCGAGCATCGTAGGAATGGGTCCTCGACACGATGAAACAGAACAACGAGATCACGATGTCGATATTCTACGAATACCCTTGATGTCTGATGACTCGACGTTATGGAACAGTGAGATGGCCATGCGATGGTTTAAACGCAACTACACGATGATTGACATTCTACGACTACCTTTGATGTAGGATGGATTACATGATTTGTAATATTCTCCCGGTGAGCCTTAAACTTAAGTATTTGTTAGCGCTTAACAATCACGGATGTCAGGAGCTTACCCAATTACACCGCAACGATGTTTGTGACACTAGGTCGGTGTCTGCGGGCCAGTATGTTGTGCCGAGAGTTACCAATTACTTCGGCGATAGGTGTCTACGGAAACGCCTACCCTACATACTCAACAACCTGCCCTCAAACATCAGGCAGGAGCCTAGAAAAGTTAAGTTTGGTAAAAAACTGCATAATTACCTGATTAATCTTATTTAGTAATGATTATCACAGTACTTACCTGTTTGTAAAGAGAGTAGAGACTGATCGATCCCACAGTCAAACCGTGTAAACTGTTTTGTTGGCCACTTTTTCTAGTTAAAATTTTTGTATTCAGTAATAAAATAAAATAAATAATAATAATAATGATCGACCAGCGAAATGGCCATGCGATGGTTGAAACGCAACTACTCGATGGGAACATTCTAAGAATACCTTTGATATTTTTCACTGTCACGCCTCGCCTCCTTTGTAAATGCCTGATTAAGAGGACACTCTAGTGGTCATTTTTCCATATAAACGTTCTCGACATTATTCCTCCCTGGATTTCGATCGTAGATCAATGATATTTTGAAATGAGATCAATTTTATCAGTATCTGTGTCGATCCGTTTTGCTTTTAGTTATATTTTTGTTCTTAATAGAACTAGGTGACTCAAAACAGTGCTGAACTATCCAATCGGCCCGATTGAATAGGCCGCAAAGAAATGCCTGGTATACAAAAACCACAATAATAAACGCAAAAATCAAAACGGTCCGACACGGATAATTTCCTTCTTATCTAGTTACCAAAATTTAATTACGATTGGTTTTATTTTGGAGGAGGAAAATGTCGAGAACAAAACCTCGATTTCTGAGTTTTTTACGTCGGATTTTTCGACGGAGCTGCAGTTGTCTTTGTCGCACCTTTTGTCGCTCTGCCCGCGCCTGCGAGACGGCAACATTGATTTAAATTTCTTCAATCTGAAAAGGGGTTCAGCTCACGTATCCTCTTAAGACAACGATATGAAAAGCAAATCCGAGCGTATAAAATACGTTATCTGGCATAGGCTCTTACTGGATCTTAATTCCTTTGAATAATTACAGTCGAGTTATGTAAGCTCTTCAAGTGTTAATTTTTCAACAAGAACGAAGACAACATAAGAAATTACAGTCAGAAATCCGTTATTGTTCACTCTACATCGTTGTCGTCTGTGTGTCCGCGCCGAGAGATCTCCGCGATTGATACAGACGCTGCCCGGCCCCTTTTACAGTTTGTTTTATACTTCATTTTAAACCTGGGATAAAATATTATCCCATCCCGATTGAATTTTCATCACCACGGCTCGAAACAGCCTACAGTGTTAATTGACTTTGGGATTATTTAATTAATCAACACTACGCAAGCGTTAAACGTGTTATTTGCATTTATTTTATTAATTTTTCAATTCTTTATTGGGCTTTACGTGAGTCCACTATAATTTGGTTTTAGTTATTCGCGCTTTCAAAGTAGGTATAGGTAGGACCCTCGCCCTTTTATACGCCAAGAAGTTCAAAGATAACTTTTTTCATGGTTCTTTCTCTCTAATTTAGTCTCTTATTTAGTAAGATTACTAGAAGATCTTCCAAAGCTTCAAACTTTCTTAGGATATTTGAGAAGCCAGCCTCGTGGTTATTACTTTCAAGTATTTATGTAAATGTACTATGCTCTAACGTTTCATATCTAGATAATCTATAATGCTTCTATCTGGCATTTGTTTTTTTGGAATCATCACAGTAACTCATATCTTATACTGCACTGCAACGTTATCTCTGGATTCCCTGATATATTATTTTGTGCTTTATTATGAAAAAAAATAGGGATACCTATGAGAATAAAGTTAAAGTTTATAAGAAACATTCGCGCTAATTGCGCGACGTGCAGCTGATCTGTTTCATAAATATTCAGCAGTATCTTTTTTTATATGTGATGTTCTCAAAACAGATTAATTTATCATGTTCAAGGTTGCCCATGGTTTTGATCATTTGAATTTCTACATATGTTTTTGTATAAATAGTAAAACCGAAACCACTGCAACAGCTTATTCAAGTCCCGTTAAGTCAGTTCAAAGCTATGACATATCAAATAAGGCAAGTGTTCCACAAGAAATGAGAAGCGGGTTTCCTAAAATAACCCAAGATGTGACAACCTGGAATTGAAAAATGGTGGAACAAGCGAATAAAAAACAAAGACGATGTCTTCCCTCGTTGTTTCATAGTTCGACTGTAAGGTAGTTTTGCAAATGACAAATTACCATATTTCAAATAGTTATGATAAATAAATGCATTTAATTACGCCATCGTATACTCCATCGATCATGGGCGACCAGTGTAGCAGGTATCAATTGATGATGATTTTCCTAATTCAACACCAACCAACAGTTCCTACAGTCTTCTTCAAACACTGAGACGTGACTGAGGTACGCAAAATATCAAGCCCATAGATCATGAACGGCTGAGTCTGAATGGATGATAATGATGCTAATGTTGATAACGGTGGTGGCAATGTTGGTGATGTAGATGCTCCTTATCAAGCACCAACCAACGATAACAAGTCTTCATATTCTGTTCCAACTTACGTCACAAACACTTGTTGACATTAATAATAATCCCTTCATTGCGGCAGTGTTGACTTTATCTAGGTATGTACATAGTAAACGAAGTCAGTGATGATGACAAGACAATGATAATGCAGGTGGTGATAATGATGATGATTATGGTGTTGGTGATGATGTCAACGACGATGATGGTGTCAACTTTCCTTATCCTCAACAGTGACAACAGTCCTCAGACCAAACATAGGGTACCATATCCAGCCGCCCATCGGTCATGAGCAAGGCCGGTGTGAAATCGGCCCGCGATAAGCTAACGACCGTTTGGCCACTCCGGCGCAGGTATCAATTAAACGACCCGCGCAATCTTTGCAGCGTGGTCCAAGCTTTAGACGACAGAGATGCCTTGATGTATAATGTCTACATTTTATTATTTTGATAATGGTGACCCCATCCAATCTAAATATATTTTTCCACTGCAGTACAATATTCTTTATTGAACACCATATAGCACTAGCAAATAACACACAAAAAGCTATAAACACATAGTTTGCTATCTTTTATATCTCAACTATTTAATGCAAGGACTCACCATCCCTAAAAAGTACGTAAGTAATCTATATGAGCTTTGAAACCGTATTTGAATCATATTGAGTTCTTTGCAAACGCAATATTTTATCTTAAATGCCAATGGTTCAGTCAGAATCACTGGTAGATACATAAAATGACCTGCAAAAGTGAGGTCTGTCCTTGAGTAATTATTCGATGTGGTCACGAATTCAGGACCAAATTACTCGGACACGTTACACAATGGAAGGAAGGGAGAAGAAAGAGGAAACCTTAAGTTTGATAAAGAATTGATTCAAATATGTGATAAGTACATCCGTTACTGATAACTTCCTCATATTTTAATAAAAAATCGTTAAACATCCAGTTATTAAATCCATACCTCCCACATATTTCCCGTTGGCAGAAGTAGAGTTATTAAATCTGAGCGTTAAATGAGTTTGTCTGTTCTCATGTTCTTCTTTATCACACTGACTTGTGTCTTTATTGTAAATGTTGTCTTACATCTTTCGTTCTGTTGCGGCATTGTTAAAATAAATTGTAAATTGCTTCAGTTTCTTACTTACACCGTACAGCGGAGTTTTAAATTGAAACCCGGTCGAAATGTTTGATTCTCGAGTAGCTCTTTAATGGCCGCCTGGAAATGTTTATCGTATTGTTTAACTTAATGTATTTATTTTTTAATCGAGTTTAAACGCTGTATCGGTTGGTTTTATGTTGACTTTAAAAGTTTTATTGTACGGTCCTCTGTCATCTTGATGTTACTTATTGCTTAGTCAAACTTTTCAATGTAGACATTAGTACAACTGATTCTTGCGTTCAATAATATTATGCAACTATACATTTTTACCTAATATATGTATCATATTATTACCCTTTCTTCATTCGTATGCATGCCACATTATAAACATGCCACAGTCAGCACTACGCAAATAGTTGTGAAGTTTATAATCATAACTTGAAACGTGGCATTACTAACTTTATGCAATGACATTTCGATTTAAGTAAAAACACAGCTAATTCAGTCCCCCACGTCCACGCGCCGTGACAGCCGCATATCGACTGAGCCAATCTCGCGATTAGCGCTCCGTTTCACGCAACTGACGCGGTGACAGTTGGCGACCACATACCAATTCACCGCCATTGTCGACCACAGACGACAAAACTTATAGCGTAAAATATACTTTAGTTCGGACGCGTAAAGATGAAATTGGCGCTAAGTTTGCGATCATTGCAGCGGTCAAAGGGTTCATTCGTACCGTACAGAGGAACGTAATTGGAGTTATGAATATTGATATTCGTAATGAGAACGCTTTTTTCAAATATGGAACCGAATTCTCTCAAGCTCGCTCATTTGAATAATTCGAAACGTTTTCTAAATTGTAATTTTAAATTTAGAATAAAGGTGCGTATAACTCTTCGGAATTCCCACAGGGCGCGTTGACAGCCAATGATTTAAAACCTCTTTGCTCCTTAGAGGTTAGTACGGAGTAGGGACATCGCGACATCCCTTTCTGATCTTCCGATTTCCGTGGGTTTGGGTATATCTGTCCTTGTCCGTCGAATCGTAAAATTACTCTAAAGAATATTGAGACATCTTAGTTTACGACTGATTTATTCGAGTCGGCGAGAAATTTTATCGATTTGTTTACTTTAAGAATTAGTGGTAAGTATAGTCGCCGCCGCGTGTTTAACATATCGACCGATATAATATTGTAACTTGATCATTTTGTGTCGCTTATTGTCTAGTTTTTTATATCGGTATGTTAATAAGGACATGATCAATTTAAAAAAACATGTGAGTTTAAGACAGGCTGAGTAAAAATATATTGCCTAAGTACCGATACCATTATAAAATGACTGTAAGTACATTATGTAGGTATCATTTGTATTTGCATATACTACACTTATACTTATACGTTTGTATATATGCTAATTGTTTAACTCGGAATTTCTCGCGGCTTAGTTCCTATCGTGGAAGTAGGTAAGTATTTCGCAATGGAAATCTGCCAATCCAGTATATTAGTTTTATTTAAGGATTTTCATATATTTTTAAGCCGAGAGTACCTATGTATATAATTTATTACAAAATTATGCATCAAACTTGTACTTAATAAAATGCGTTCTGGCGTACTTAATTTTATACTCGCTGCTTTATTATCGACGTGAAATAAAATAAATTCTTCAATAGGCAGTTTTGGTACTATTATTTTAGGCTTCGTTGTTAAAGTGACAAATAAAAATTATAAAAAGGAATCAATATATTGATCAGAAGTCCAGCACCAATCCTTGTTATTAGTGTTACTACCTACCTACTTAGGTAGCATCATACAAAATTATGCTCCAATTCTGTCAAATACTAACTGTCAACGCTGAAACATTTAATTATGGAGTGTGGAATGTGTTTTGGTAAGCGCAATCTTATATGGAAAAACAGTTGAAAACGTGTCCAGCGGATTTGATAAGCAACAAAACAAAACACACTCTCTTCACAACCGTTTTCGCCTCAGCAGCGCCATCTGAAGGCGCTACTGCAGACTATCCGCCTAGGTGGCTTGACTTTTTTGGCGACCACAGCGCCCCCAAAATACCCAATTTGGTGTCCACTTTTGGAAGTATAAAGATTGCACTCCTTTACTTCAACCCTGCATACATTTAACAAAAGATTCAAGACCATAAAGCAGAATATTAACTTTTTCATACCATTAATATTAATACGTCAAAGGTGCAGCCCGTTCTGGCTGTCATTAAATTCATTAACTTTTTACTTGGCATTCATTAAGTGCTGCCAACTAATGGAGACCACCGCACCGGGTTATAATAATCATCATGTTGCCTCAATCAATGGGTTGTTTATTGAAAACTATGCAAATCTATAGGTATAATGTATATTTAAGCTAAGGAATGCTGCGTCTCCCGACTGCGAAGTCCTAACGCTTACGCCAAGTGCTTACGGCTGTCAAGTTCAAATAGAATAACACTGCTGGGTCACTTCGAATTAATAATACCTAAATCCTATCTAAATATATAAAACTCAAAGGTGACTGACATAGTGATCTATCAACGCACAGCCCAAACCACTGGACGGATCTGAAATTTGGCATGCAGGTAGATGTTATGACGTAGGCATCCGCTAAGAAAGGATTTTGCAAAATTCCCACGGGAACGGGAAAAATCGGGATTTTACTTATTAATATTTCTGCGCATACGAAGTTGCGGGGAAAAGCTAGTAATAACATATGAACGAACAGTGTCTAACAGAATATTTCAAAAGATATGGAGCAAACTGATATTAGAAAATACGTTCCAATATGCTAATTTTACAAACATCTTCCCCAAATCGGAGTATGTGACTAGTACTCTTAATAAAAAAAAACACCCCGATTTACACCATAGGCCAAAAGTAGGTATTGAAGCAAATTTATTTTTCTTAATATTTAACGTTTCCATTATTATACTTACGCGTAATTTATCAATGATATTTCTCTATATTTTTTTCTGTAACTTTTTGCACCCTACGCCCAGGCAGATGCACTTTAGGCTTCCATAAAACATAAACGAAAGTGCAACATGTCTGAAGTCTAAGAACGACTTAATTTCATACATTCTCGTGACTTAACGCCTTAAGGATAATGTTCTACTTAAAACTATAACACAATTATGGCAAGGCACTTTAAAATTAAAACCTAAAGTGAGCTGTGCTCAACACTTGGGACTTTATTAAAGTTAAGCACGAAGTTCGAATCAGGTCAGCTCAGTAAATACACAACTTAGAGGGCGTGCATCTTATTAAATATATTTTTTTTTATATTGCTGTGAAAGTTCATGTTTTAATAATGACGTAAAATAACACAAGTAGGTAGGTATAACGTGTAGTTTGATGTCAACTACTTATATTCCGCATTTTGATATCAGCCGTGGCAGCCTAGTGGTTACGGTGGTGGGTGGTAGTGGAACCCTCTCGTGATGAGAGGAGGTCTGTGCCCAGCAGTGGGACGCAAATAGGCTGTAGTAGTAGTAGTAGCCTAGTGGTTTGACCTACCGCCTCTCATCCAGAGTTGGTCGAACCTTCTGAGTTTACTTATGCGCTAAATTCATTTGAATTTACATATTTACTAATCAGCACATCAGTGGAAGGATGACCGCTGCTGGACGGGTGCCCTCTATTTGGCATAATTCTTTTTGTCCGAAACTGTTTACGCATAACAGGCTTCGCATAATTTATCTACGCCGAATCTTGACTTTGCCGAATTTTTATTACGCATTATTCTTTATTGGCCGAATGGGTGTTTAGCCGAATATTGTGTTGGCATAATGTTGACTTGGCCGAATTTTATTATGCATAATATTGTTTGGCATACTAGTAATTTACCAGAATTTGGATAGGCCGAAATATTGTCCGAATTTATGTCCGAAATAACAAATTATGTAGGGACGGTATGCGCGGTAACACCCAAAGTTTGGAGCAAAGCCGACTCGCATAGGTTAGGTTAGGTTATTTTTTATATAAGTAAACGAAATTATCAGTTAGTAAAAATCCCCTTCCCCCAATATCATGATTGATGTTATACAGGATACTCATTTAATAAATCAACGAGAATAAAGGTATGCGAAAGTAGTTTTCGGCGTAACGAATTTCGGCGAAAGTAATTTTCTGCCTAAACAATATTCCATTCGGCGTAAATAGATTATGCGTAATAGAATTCGACGAAAGATCGTTATGCGAGTTTAGTTTCGGCGTAAACATTATTATGCCTATACTTATTATGCAAAATCGAATTCTGCCAAAAAAAATTATGCGTAAACAAGGGGAACCCTGCTGGACATAACCCCCTCCCCTCGCCATTCAGACTGCTCTTGTGGCACTATCATCTAGCAGATCCTCGCAAATTTGATTCTGACTATAAAATAAAATACATAAAACAAATCCACATAATCAGAGACAAGGTACCTAATCATATTACTGACAATCTCCTTATTCTACATTGACGCGTAAATCGGAAAAGCGCTAGTGTGTGAGGGGTCCCTTGAAATGTTCATACGGGCTACTTATGGAGGGTTGAAGTAAAGGAGTGCAATCTTATATGGCGAAACAGATGGAAACGTGTCCAGCGGATTTGATAAGCAATAAAACAAAACACATTCGTCTCAAAACCGTTTTCGCTGCGTTTTCGCGCCATCTGAAGGCGCTACTGCAGACTATCCGCCTAGGTGGCTTGACTGGAGTGGCGACCGCAGCGCCCCCAACCTACCCGACTTGGTATCCACTTTTGGAACTATAAAGATTGCGCTCCTTACCGAGACACATTCCACACTCCATACGGGCTACCTAGGCAGCGACATCTATTATCGCATTAAACACTTATTTCGAGCGAACGCTGATTTGAATGACGGTTGCCGCTTTAGGGTTACCTCTCTTTCTTTTTCTATGTTCTATATCCATATCGTTAATTACTGAGCATCAGGTCAGTATGCCAGTTGTCTATACTGGCCGCGGGCAATTATAAACGAATACTATCAACAGATGGTGCAACCGTCGTGCAATATGGCCCGCGCGCATGCGCGTGACGGGGGGAAGATGCAGATAGCGTTGTGGGCTCATTATTAGGGAACCACTGGGGCAAAAGGTCCTTACATTCTCAAATCCATACTAATATTAATAAATACGAGAGTAACTCTGTCTGTCTGTGTTTCTCAATATTGCTGGATTAAAAAGGAATATATCATTCTATGGTTGAATGACGCGTCTCGTTTTATATTTGTTGGTTAGGCATTCAAATGATAAGATAACATTAAAACGCATGGAAACTGCGATGGAAAGTTTTCAAAAGATATTACTTTTATAGTACTAAAAACTTCGTGTTCCTATGATAACTGTTGCAATCCATACTTGATTTTTTATTCGACCATAGAGCGATAAATTTATGTTTTCATTCAGTAATATTCAGAAATTAATGAAAGCAGCAAAATTTTTTACAGCTATTTGCGACGTTGCCAACTTTCGGAGTAAACCCTCTTAAGTCTTCACGCTGAAACCAAAGAGACCGATTTGTATAAAATTTGGTACGGAGATAACACGAGTCTTTGGGAAGGATATAGGCACCTTTTTATCTCGGAATAACGCATATCTAGCTCCCGCAGGACGCTATAACGTATTAGGTACCTAACCTATTTACGTCCCACAGCTGGGCACAGGATTCCTCTCATCATGAGTGGGTTTGGTCTGTAGTCCCCACGCGAGCGTAAAGCCCAAACCGGCAGTGACTTATTCACACACACACGCATCTTCGATTTACAAGCAGACTAAGTATAGTCTGCTTGCAGGTTTCATCACGATGCCGAAAAGCTCAATGATAATTGAAATTGTATTTCACACATTAGAAAATCCAGGGTGACAGCCGTGTTTGATTTGAACCCCCGAGTCTCTGCATAAGAGGCGACAGCTCAAACCACTAGGCTACTGCGGAAAGCCTATTAAGTCATATTTTAAGCCTAGATGTTTTTGTGTCCTATTTGATACTAGGTAATGTATTAATAGGAGTTAATAACCGATTATTATAGCGACGGCCGGCCCCTTGACGCCCTGTCACAGTGAGCGGTTTTGACGCTTATTACCTACGTCTGTATCACACGGTGGACATGGTCTATAAAAACACCATTTCGAACACAATTCGAATGAAATGTCGATTTCTGCGTGCGAGGACGTCTGTACATTTGTAAATGTGTGTGTACCAGTACGCGGGCAAACGATTCACTCACCATCTCGGGGTGAAATAAATGACGGTAAGGCGAGTTTGGGCGCGAGTTGCGCGCCGGCTAGATTCAGGCGGGTGATTCCGTAGCCAGTCTGTATGTAGTACTATTAAATATTCTGTGCCAGCGGTGACACGTAGATAGGTTGTTGTATGGTTTTGGTGAAACACCTACTAGTGGATGAATTTTATGTATGAGTTTTATATTGAGTCATTATATTCAAAATGTCAAACGTTATCTAAATAAGAGATCTGGCTCCCGCTTAAATCCGCTTTCAAATATGGACTTCAATTGACAAGATCATTTCGCAGTTTTTTAGGGTTCCGAACCTCAAGAGGTAAAAACGGAACCCTTATAGGATCACTCGTGTGTCTGTCCGTCCGTCTGTCACAGACCATTTTCTCCGAAACTACTGGACCGATTAAGTTGAAATTTGGTACGTATATGTAAGTTTCGGACCCAAAGACGGACGTGTAACGAAAAAAAATGAATTTTAAACATAGACCCTATTTTTGGGGGCTAAATTTGAAAAACTATTAATGAAGTTTTTCAAACTATATCGTGTGACATATCCAATGAAAGTGCTTCTTATGAGGATCTCAAATATATATTTTTTATTTCTTTTTGATCAATACTTACCACCCCCTCCCTTATCTCCGAAACCACTGGAACTAAAATTTTGGAAAAAATACGGAGGATAGTTATTGACCTATAGATTGCAGGAAAATTATTAAGAAGTCCATGGTATTTGAAATCTATCATATAAAAGAGCTTATCCTGTGAAACGGTTTGAAAATGACGGCATTGAAAATAATCAAGGGTCGGAACCCTCTCCACGCGAGTTTAACTCGCTCTTAGCCGTTTTTTTTTATTAAAGCATGTAATAGAGAGCCGATAAATGTAGGAAAGAATTTGCTACCATGTTATTTGCACATTTTCCATGGATCACCGGCTCAATGGCTTCATCGACTTGGACATGAATTATGAAAGTGACAGCAAAATGAGTGAGGGCATCACAATAAAGGTCACATGTGATGTGACGTCAACGTTCATTGACAGGTCAAAATTTACAAAATTTCAAATTTTTAGCAAGCTGCTTTTCGAAAACATTTCGGTATGTCTCTCTACAGGATTCAATTAATTTTTTTCAGTTTTTTTGGTTCATTACTTTTAGAGTAAATCGTGTTTTAGTGGTAACTGGTGCGTGCCGTCCATTGATCTATAATAAGTAAGGATTCCCAATCAGCCGGAGAAAAATGGCCCGTTAAAACTGGGAAATTAAATCTCAGTAAATTTGACACTTAAGTCTTATAGTGTTAGATTTACTTTTGTATAAAATATTTGTCTTGACACATATTATAAAGAGGCGTTATTAGCATATTGGAACGTATTTTCTAATGTCAGTTTGCTCCATATATTTTGACATATTCTGTTAGGCACTGTTCGTCAATATGTTATTATAGGTCAATGGTCCCGTCCAAGTGCCATCCATGTGACGTCATATGAATCTTTCGCTACGCGCTCTACCATCGCTCTACGGATGAGCGCTACGCGCAGAACTAATTCTATGCACAGAAGGGTTACGTTACGTTACGTACGTCATTCTTGTCTTACGCCCTTTCAGAATGAGGAGTTCTTTAATTTTGGTTTTAAGTATGAAATTTTCAACTTACGAAAAAAAGAAAAAAATCCTTGTCCCTTTAAATTTTTCAAACTTTCTAACCAACCAGCGAAAATTTTAACCGTCCGTGGCCAAAACGAGGCGTTTTGTGGATATAGGAACTGCCCCTAAATTGAAAAAGATGTTATATAAATGTTTAGGGTCACACATTTATTACAAGGAGAAACAGTTTAACGCAAAATATCAGTAGGTTTATTTCCACTCATAAAATGTTCACACGCAAATGACGTGATTAATGATGATATTTAAAATTTTCACTTTAATAAACAAAGTGACATAAAACTAGGTTTCCGACATTACTTTTTCATTGTGAGATTGTTGAAAAAAATAGCACGATACAGAAATTGTCATTTGAATTTTTATTGCTCCTGTAAACGGTCATGCGACAGCTGATTCTTGGAATACGTATAATTAATCATAATTACACATGATTAATTCACTATTGCTATTTTTTATTGGTATGTCGGTATGCATAATCACATACCTATACGGTAGATGGGTACCGAACGCGCGAACGGTGATTTCGATCGAACTGAATGCATGCAAAAATTTAAGACGAGCATGGATCTTATTATAAGTAAGGCTTCACAATCAGCTGGAGAAAGATGGCCCGTCAAAACGGGTGCCCGAACAAATTGGGCACCCGTTTGGCGCTCACTAAATTTGACACTTAAATCTTATAGTGTTAGGTTTACTTTTGTATAAAATATTTATCTTGACGGCGTTATTATATTAGAACTTTATTGGAAGCATATTGGAACGTATTTTCTAATGTTGTTAGGCACTGTTCGTCCATATGTTTACTTATTATAGGTAAATGAAGACGAGGCATCGCCATCTGTACCTAGTAATTATAAGTCGGTAGAAGTCGAGGTGGCCTAGTGGTTCGGCCTACCGCCTCTCATGCAGAGGGTCGGGGGTTCGATTCCGGCTCGCACCTCTAAGTTTACTTATGTGCGAAATTCAATTTGAATTGACCACTGCGCTTTTCGGTGAAGGAAAACATCATGAGGAAATCTGCACGCATCTGCGAAGTAATTCAAAGATGTAAAGGCCTGTGCCCAGCAGTGGGACGCAAATAGGCTGTAGTAGTAGTAATACAAGTCGAGGCTGAAACTTTAAAATTAAAAGAATATAAATGATACTGAATACAAAAAAGCAAGTTTTAGAAAAAAATCTCTTTATGTATGTCCGGATTTAAGTCGAAAACTACTGGTCGGATTGAAACAAAATTTGGAATGGTGGTATTTTATAACACTGGTCAACATATAGACTACTTTTATCCCGAAAAAACGCTAAGAAGCTGACTAGCTTCTGTCAAATTGATGACAAAGATATGATATATACTAGTCAGTTACTAGCCAGTAGAGATCTTCTACTATCTAAAGTCCCGCGCCTTCACGTTTCAAAACGCTTCAATTTTGTATTATTTTTTAAAAAGCACCACCAACACTCTCAACGCATAGTTGATGGCTGTCTCAGCACGCACACGTGTGTTGAGAGTGTTGGTGGTGCTTTTTAAATACATTTAAGCGTTTTGAAATGTGAAGGCGCGGGACTTTAGATAGTAGAAGATCTCTAATAAGGTGATAGGTATGGATTTAGTAGTAGGTACTGAAGGAAATATATTCTGTATGCTGCATTCTTCATATCTTTGTCATCAATTTGTTATAAATCACTTCTGCTTAATCGGACCTCTTCAAACAACGAGATTAATTTCTTAAAAAAATGCACTAAGTTACTTCATTGCACTATTTTTTTTTTCAATTTAAAGTCGCTTACAATCTTTGAAGATTTCTTACTTACATCAGTCACAATTTTCATTATGTATTTCATACCTACATAAACGATTCGTTAAAACCTAGAAAATGAAAAAAGAAACTAAAGCTATCTTTGATTGATTAACTTTGAAAAATAACACTTAAATATTCAATTAACAATTTAAAAAACTACAGCGAAGGGCGTAGTGACGATTATAAAGGGTGATAAAAATCACGTAGTGACGTGGCGGACGTTATCGAGTCGATCGATGTCGATGCCCGACTTATCGATAAACCGATCGATCGCCGCGCTATCGAGATCGCCGCGAAAACAATAACTCAGAGACTTTAGGGAGGGAATATATGCGACAGCCAAACAATTTGTGAATGAAGTATAAATATTTTCGCGCTCAATATGTTTTGAATAATAATAATATGTTTTGAATAATCATTAACTTCATTAGAAAACAAAAATAGAAGAAAAATGTTATTAGTTTTTATCTAAATATCTAATTTCCTTTTATGTCCGGTTAACTTTCTTTAAATAAAGTTAAGATGTTTATTATTCAACCACGTTACAACAAACAAACGAATTAAAATGAGTTTTGGTACACTATAACCCGGTAGGAATTTGCGAGAGAAAGCTAGCCTAACACAGTCAAATTAAAGTGTGTGAATAATTTTATTGTTTTAATTAATGTTCTTAAATACTTATTACACACAGTAATTTCAAGGTATTTGCTGGTACCTACGCTAATGTGACGTCCATAGTACATGAGACTAACTAATATTCGATCTCCCTGAGGAGAGAGTCCGAGTTTTCACTACTACTACTACTACAGCCTACTAGCGTCCCATTGCTGGGCACAGACCTCCTCTCATCACGAGAGGGTTCAGGTTACAGTCCCCTCGCGGGCCCAGTGCGGATTTGGGACTTCACACACATCTTTGAATCACTTCGCAGATGCGTGCAGGTTTCCTCGCGATGTTTTCCTTCACCAAAAAGCTCAGTGGTAAATTCAAATTGAATTTCCCACATAAGTAAACTTAGAGGTGCGAGCCGGAATCGAACCCCCGACCCTCTGCATGAGAAGCAGGCCACCACGGCTTTTTTATCGCCGTGTTTCTACAACATACCATAATGCTGCTAAACTTACCCTGTCTTACTTGCTTAACCTTACACTTTCGATGAAAGACACTATCGATAGAATTCATCGACTCTCCCCCACCACTAGCGGCCACATGGCGTATATCCCACGTGAGGTAATTGCCCCATAACGACCAGCACATAAATAACTGTTTGTATGTTTGTCCGTTGCCAGCTCAGGGTGTATGAAATATGACCTAGACCGTATTAAAAACTGATAGCGTTTAGATTTGATAGAAATTTTAAATGAATCGAAAAGACAATGAACTTGTATTAGTAATTGATACGTAGTTCAAGATTTGGCTGGAAGATGAAAGAATCAGGTCTATTTTTTTTATAAACAAAGTAATTTCGTCGTATTTTCGTCGTATTTTTCAGGGCGGCTACTTTTACCTAAATATAATTTTATAGTACCACGCTAGTAGAAACTTCTGTTATGATTAGTATACTTTTTTAACTTCACTATTTATCAATCCATTAATGTTCCTGTCATAACAACTAACTCATTCAATTCATCATACATTACGATTCATACATATAATTATATCATTGTTTTTGACGGGCGGTAATGGCTGCCCAGGTTAATTACAAGCTTACGAAGTTGCATTTTCACTTTGAAACTGTTTTTGCACTTTGAAATGAATAGGTTTGCGGTTTTTGTACCTTTTATCCTGCCATTGCGAATTAGGAAGATTTATTTGCGACTGTGAAGCACGTCTACGCAAGCTGATTTTGAATATTTTGTTGTTACCGTAAAGTAAGCTTTACCCCCCGAGTATGAGTTAGACGGCTGAGCCGAAAGACGAATCTTAATACGAGTTTACGAAAGCCATTACGGTCAAAGTGCCTATGTAAGGCATTTTCTCAAAAATGTAACAAGAAAATAATATATCTTGTTTAAATATTTTGAAATATTCTACTGCTACCGAGTAGGTAATATATTTTTTCCCCAAATTTTGACGTGTAATGATCTGACTTAAATCATTTTGATATTATTGTATTTTTTTTTTCATTTGTTCACCAACCTTAGTACCTACCTACTTTTCCGTTTAAAGCGGCAAGGTATACCTCCTACACTCTACAGTCAATTATAATGTTATGTTAGGTATGTCTTACAATTATTGCAACTATGTATGTTCGCGTCCTGAATTAAATTAAGTGCTTATCTTGTTTAAATATGAACCACCTGGACGGGTCACGGGCTCACGGGTTCAAACTCCGACGTAGAATAAATTAAACTATAATATAATTGCTTTTTTATTGCATTCATTCGGCCTTATGGAAATCCGTAAAATGAAATGTTTTGGTAAATTTCTTGACGAGACGATAAAGTTTCGTGTACCATGTTTTTTGTGTATTTGTATGCAATTTATTTCACCTCGCTATACTAACTCAACTAACTCTTTATAATTCACTTTTTTTTTCACACTCGTTTTTTTTAATTTCACCATCGCAATAACATACAAAATCCAGTCGTTCACACAATCGTTTTTAACCTTGTCACCATCGTAGTTACGTTTAAAATACATTTCAACTTAAGTAGGTACATTAATAGTAGTTTATGAAACTGCTACAATGATAAAGATCCTCAAAACACGAGTGAGATTTTTATGTAGGTAATAATATCGCACTAGTGTTTTAAGGCCTAATTGTGTACAGTTGAGCTTTTCGGTGAAGGAAAACATCGTGAGGAAACCTGCACGCAGCTACGAAGTAATTCAAAGATGTGTGTGAAGTCCCCAATCCGCTGCGACTGGGCCCGCGTGGGGACTATAGCCCAAACCCTTTCGTGATGAGAGGAGGCCTATGCCCAGCAGTGGGCCGTAAATAGGCTGTAGTAGTAGTAGTAGTAGTAGATGTACAGTTGCTACACAACTTTATCTAGGTACGCTCATTTTATAAATCCTCTAAGATGCTTCAAAAGCTGTCCATACTGGCGGCAATTTGAATACGGTTTTTGAACGCATCATAGAGGGTTTATGATATGAGTGTAGATAAAAGTAAGTACCTACTTACAATGAATTGTAACTACACAGATTTCAATCATACCAATAATGTACCAACAGCAACAAAATTGAATCATTCCATTCGAGACCGTAGGAACTTTGAAATAGAATCTATTTCCTAAAAGCAGTTTCACAGCATCCGATCTAGAACAGCTGGGATTTGTCGTCGAGGTCACGCCCCCTTTTATAAATACCTACACTTGTATTATTATAGGGGGAAATATATCATAGGGGAAGGGTAAAGGGTGATATGACAAATCACAGCAATATTTAGAGGGTGGTCTCGATATTGTCAATTTGGTGAGTCGGTTGTTGCAAAAGCAATCTTGTTAGGCAGCGGTAAGCACGATTTTATAAATGAAAATGTTAATTACGGACAAGTCTATTGCCTTAACTTACATTATCATCTAAAAGCCGTGGTGGCCTAGTGGTTCGACCTACCGCCTCTCATGCCGAGGGTCGGGGGTTCGATTCCGGCTCGCACCTCTTAGTTTACTTACGTGCGAAATTCAATTTGAATTTACCATGAGCTTTTCGGTGAAGGAAAACATCGTGAGGAAACCTGCACACATCTACGAAGTAAATCAAAGATGTGTGTGAAGTCCCCAATCCGCACTGGGCCCGCGTGGGGACTATAGCCCAAACCCTCTCATGATGAGGGGAGGCCTGTGCCCAGCAGTGGGACGCAAATAGGCTGTAGCAGTAGTAGTTAGTGGCGTTGGTGCAAGTCGGGCTTAATCGTTCAACGTCGATTAAAATTAAGCCCTTGAAATTGAAATTAAACCCCTCGTGCAATAATCACACAATCAATAAACGTCCTTGAATGATATGCGCCCTCGATCAATGTTTTAAATTCCGTCGTCGCTCGCTGATTATTATCGAAAGCCGTTGAAAAATCGCGAATTTCATTAACCCTTCAACCGCCACGACATTGCAAACATATCATTAATTTGGACTCTACACGCACGATCTAAAGTACATTTTGCTGCATTCTTTGTCGGCTTTTACCGACTGTGGTGGTCAAAACTTGAAGGCATGACTTCAGGGCAGGTGTTTATCGTTTAAGTATAGTTTTATCATCGTCGCGAATTATCTAATAAAGTGCGCAGGCGCTCGTATTTTCTAATTAAAGCGCTTTTTTTTTGTTAAAGTTATTAAACATTATGTTCCGCGCAACCGTTCGTTTTTAGGGTTCTCTGGAAACTTTGTGGAAACTTTAGTTGGTGTATGCTACTAGGTACTATACACGGTGGGTCAAAAAATATGGCAAATAATTAACCCACCGTATCGGCTATCGATTCTAAGTATATTGTAAAGTTCTTTAATTTTTTTGGAGTTGGTAAAAAAAAAAATTGTATATGGGATTGGTTGTGTGAGCGACGCCTGAATCCTATACAAAATGTTTTTTTTACCAACTCAAAAAAAAAGACCTATACAATATACTTAGAATCGATAGCCGATACTGTGGGTTAATTATTTGCCATATTTTCTGACCCACCATGTATAATATTCTTCTGAATTTTTAGTTAGGATTTGATTTTTAATATGTATCCACCACCACAACAATCTATTTACTCACGTCCCACTGCTGGGCAAAAGCCTCGTCATGACATGAAAAAAAAACACTATCATTTGGAAAATTAATGTCCGCTATTAATTTACTTGATATTACGCGTTCGCTTGCCTATTGAACCATCTTGATATTAATCCATATTAAAATTGTATTTTAAACGCGAAAGTTACCCTATCTGTATGATTGTTACCTCTTCATCCTTAAACCGGTGGTCTGATCATAATTTGGTGTGTAAGTAGATAGTTGTAGTATCGAACGACATAGGATACTTTTTATGCTGGGAAAACGCATAATTCCCGCGGGAACGCGATAACCGAATTCCATGCACTCGAAGAAACGCAATCGAGATAGAGTTTGCTAGATATGAACATAAGATAGTAAATATGGCTGTCTGGTTGTAGGTAAAAGACACTTCAGAAGAATAAAAATCAGTTTAGTTCTTTTAGGCTAAAGTAAGCAAAAGTTATGAAATTTTAGTGACTATGAAAGTGCCAATTCGATTAGATTTAGCTCTGCCATTTAAAAATAATTCAGCCATTCCATTCAGGATCCTCTAAGATCGTAATTTATTTTACAAGCAGAACCCTAGTTAAACGCTGCCAACTCTGTCTTGGCCGTATTTTTTTTTCGCCATCGGTTATTTTATGGTTCCATTATGATGCGGCTTCGCGCCAATATGTCTCTTTCCATTATAAAATCGACAGTTATGGGTGGTTATGGTTTCTATTTAGACGTTGACTTGAACATACAGTGCCGTTCGGATATAAGTACCACTTTTTATTAATTAAAACTGTCTTTCTACTACTACTACCACAGCCTATTTGCGCCCCACTGCTGGGCACAGGCCTCCTCTCATCACGAGAGGGTTTGGGCTATAGTCCCCACGCGGGCCCAGTGCGGATTGGGGACTTCACACACATCTTTGAATTAATTCGCAGATGCGTGCAGGTTTCCCCACGATGTTTTCCTTCACCGAAAAGCACAGTGGTTAATTCAAATTGAATTTCGCACATAAGTAAACTTAGAGGTGCGTGCCGGAATCGAACCCCCGACCCTCTGCATGAGAGGCGGTAGGTCGAACTAGTGGTACTTTCCTCGGCACCACCCACGGCTTCACTGCCAACTGTCTTTCAGACTATCGAAATCTCCGTACGTTTGACCATCAAGTAGTAGGTAGTGTAAACTCTGTAACCTTCCATCTTAATTCTACTTTAGTTAACAAGGATTATTATAAAATCATCAACCTACAATTATTATTTTATTTTATTTGCATATTAGCCAATAGGTACAGGTTTATACAACTTAGAAGGCGCGTGGATTTAGCAATAATAGACTCTACGTCAACGGCTTAAGTGCTTCGCCGTGCGCCTTCTAACTCGTGTCGTGCTGTACCTTACCTACTGCATTCTTATGAAAAGTTTTATAAATGACGTGTAAGCATAGACGTAAATAATATAGACCCGGTCTAACGTACACGTAATATGTCCCCACTTCCACGGTGTCCAATCCAAAGTTCTGTCACCGAGCGTGCGTGACAATAAGCGTTTTTAAAAAAACTTTTTTCAAAACTGTTTCTCAGTATCTAAAAACTCGTCTCGTTAATGAAAAAATGTGACCCAGCTTTAGTGTCACGATATAAGTTTAACTTTGGATTGGACACCAATGAAGTGGGGAAACATGACATGTATCTACGTTAGGCCGGGTCCATACGAAGTATTATTTATATCTATGCGTGTAAGTGTCTAGATGTGGCTCAATTGCTGTTTTTTTTTTGTTTTTGTATGAAAAGATGACCTGATGAGTTTGCGAGAACTTTCGTTCAGCCAATAGACCCTCTGAACCGCCGGTAGATTCGTAACTAACGTGCAAAAGAAGTCGGATGTGATCAATTTTCTGAATAATCTGCTGCTGATGTGATGTTGTTCACCATGTCAGTCGAAAGACGTCCACTTGCCATAGGTCTCCACCAACTCTCTCGCTCGCCACTCAGACCGGTCCTGTGCTACTTGCTTCCACCGGATTCTCGCGACGTTTACGGGGTCGTCGCTCCATCTTGTTGGAGGCCTACCGACAGCTCGTCTCCTGGTTCACGGACGCCACTCGAGAACTTTCTGGCCCCATCGGTCATCAGTATAGCTCGACACGACTACGAAGGCGCGCGGTGAACCACTTTAGGCGTTGACGCAGAGTCTATTATTGCTTAATCCACACGCCTTCTAAATTGTGTAAACCTGTACTCGCTCACTTAACCGCTCGGCCATGACTTCGCGCGACAGCGGCAGCGAGCGGTGAGCGTTTTACGGACACACTAGCTTCTGCCCGCGACTTCGCCCGCGTGGAATTCGGTTATCGCGGAAAGTATGCGCTTTTTTCGGGATAAAAAGTAGCCTGTGTCCCCAACTATCTCTATAACAAATTGCATCCGAATCGGTCCAGCGGTTGAAGCGTGAAGAGGTAACAGACAGACAGACAGACAGAGTTACTTTCGCATTTATAACATTAATATGGATAATTAATTAATATGGATATATCCATATTGGGATTGCGCAATCGTGTGACGCCCATCATTTCAGCCGATAGACGTCCACTGCTGGACATAGGCCTCCCCCATACGCGGCGGCGGGTGTCACGCCCGCCGAGCATCTAATCGGTTAGCAACCATCGCGCGCAATGTATCAGTAAAACGCTCCCCGCTACCGCTGTAGCGCGAACTCAGAAGAAAGTTGTTGTTGGTGATGTTTTTTTTTCAAGCTTGCCTTTGTTTGTTGCAGTGGTCATGCACAAGGAGAAGGAGGACTTGCACGGTCACCGGCGCGAGCACTCCGCCTACGACCATGCTATGCCCGACGGAGAAATGTTCTTACAGGTAGGTTATATGTAGATCGATGAGTCTGTCTTCAGTTAAAGGTTCTTGACCTACATCCTGAACTTGATAAGGACATATTTTTTTATACCAATGGTAGGTATAGGCAAACGAGCGCACAGCCCAACTGATGGTCACTGCGGCCCATGGACACCGAAATCCTATGATCCCCCATTAAGAAACCATAAGATCTCGAATGCGTTGTCTACCCTGAGGCCTAAGATGGAATGCCTCTGTGCCAGAAATTTCACCGGCCGCCTTAACCCCCTACCGGAACACAACAATGCGAGCACTGCTATTTGGCGGCAGGTTAGCGGGGAAAGACGGTGGTACCACCCCGGACGGACCTAGCACCAGGTCCTACCACTAACGAGGACATAATAAAAATGAATGAGTTACAACTTTATACGCATTTCATAAGATTTCGGCGAATACAATTGACAGCAAGTAGGGGCGATATGATTATTTTCTTCATCAGAAAAACCATAGCGTACCCACTACATAACATGAGAAATTTCAGTCATTCTTGATCCCAATCCAATTTCGTTTCAGAACAAAATTCCACAGTAAATATATATAAATTTGAGAAAAAAAATCTAACTGCGAAAAACCGATTTCTCAGCGGAAAACTTGAAAAAATCCATCAAAAAATCTTATATTACTTTAAACTCGTACCTGCCCCAAATTTTGTTAAATAAATCTGGTAGGTATTTAGTCCATACTCAAAAATACTTCGATACTTGATGTTACTACGTAATATAAATAGTATACGCGGTTATGTATATTTTGACAGCCAAATACTAGCATTCCAGCAAATGTCCCACGAATTTTCCACTAAGTAACTTCTCAAAAAGTTACGGGTTTCTACAGACACTCTAGTAAATCAATGCGAAACTTAAGCAATAAATATCGTAGTTTTCGCGAATTATATTTTTAGTTTTGAGTCGAGACGCGGTTCCAAGTACAAGGGTTCACATTTAGCAGCGCTGATTTACCTTACTTAAGATTATCTAAATTTGATTTGACCTTTATTTAAGGGAATAAAATTAGGCCTACGAGTTCAGTATACAACACAAAAAATGTCGTCAACGGGAGTTAGCACAAAACAAATTTGAAATTAGTTGCATTTATATACCTCATCAATGCTGTGGGTTAGCCGCCCATGTATTTCTTGATTATAAACGAAAAATTCAGTAAATACATTCAACAGCAATGAAAACGGGTCACTTTGTATAGGATTTTCTATATAAAGTCACCCTTTTCATTGCTGTAGCGTGTAGTTACATAAAAAATTATTAAGGCAATAGTTGCAAAGCTGTTTTTAAAGTAGTTTGCGTTTTTGTGGCTTATTCTGCTCTATCGTGAACCATGGACCTGCGCGTTCCGGAATTCCATAACTCAACGTCGGAAAATTGGCTCGCGGCCTTTCGGAAAAACTCGGCCGTCATCGGAAGCGTTTGGAAGGACTCGGAACCTTTTATGAGCTCTTGCGTCTTCGGAAATAGTTGACGGCTGTTACTAACAGAAATCTCGATGTTTAAGGCCGTTCCTATACCCAGCTCAGCCGTCACTGTCACTCGTGCAACGAGTGAAAGAGAAAGCGCTACGCACAGAACGCCCGATTTAGTTAGTATTTAACGCGCTTTAATTTATGTAAAAATACCGTCTAAAAACATGGCAAATATAAAGCTGTCCATGTATGCATATACTCGTAATATGGATAATATTTCTGTTATATTTAGTTTTACACTGTTTGAAATAATAAACTGGAGTAAAGTTGGATTAAAGGTCCGAGTTAGAGGTTACTTTGGAATTTAATTGTATCGAGCCATTAAGGCTATAGAGCGTGCCAAGGAAATATATCTACGCACATATACTTGAAAATCATGATCCTCGTTCTGTCGCAGTAATGATGTTATTATATGGTTTTTTTTGCAGGCTCTAAATGGGTTCCTAATGATCCTGACATGCGAAGGAGAGGTGTTCTTCGCGACACACAGCATCGAGAGCTACCTCGGCTTCCATCAGGTTAGTTCCATCAGTCATCATCATGACTTCACCATAAAGGAATCCACTGAGTTTGTTGCGGCGCTTCTTCTCAAGCAATGGGTCTAGGAAGCGCTGGTAAATTCTTTTTCTGAGGTGTAAAGTGCCCCTATGTGGCCAATTTGCTGAATAAATGATTGAATTTTGACTGCTGAACATAGGCTCAAGGAAAAGAGGAAAAGGCACCGGAATAAAGGAGTAGTTTGAAATAGTACATTACACACCTAGGGCGGTCAAGTAAAGAAAGTCTCAGATCGCGGGTAATTGAGGCCCGAGCCGGAGGCGAGAGCTATAATCTAGCGGTCTGAGGATTTCTTTACGACCGCCCGTGGTTAGTATACGATTTTACGTCACCACCTGGCCGTGAAGAGGGATTTTTCGTAGCGCCCAAGGGCGGTAAATCCCGCTTTTCGGCCTGGTGTGATGTAAACTTATTTTGTTTCTTTTTGTTTGTAATGGATAAACTCGAAAACTGCTGAACCGATTTTGAAATTTAACTTTTCAGTAGAAAGCCACATTAGTCCTGTGCGACATAGGCTACTTTTTATCCCGATTCTTTCGCGGTATCGAGACCACCTCGGTTTCTAGGAGACAACTAGGTACCATATTCCCGAGACCTTCACGAGATCTTTGCTTCATATTGTATAAGGTCTACTGAAAGCTATTGTCTCCCGGTACGCAGACGGCATTGGAGAACTTTCTAGCCTTACCTATCGGCCATCTTATCGCAGCCTACGAGCAATGTGCTCCCACTACCAGTCATATGCAAACAATTATTAAGAACTAGGTTTTTGATCGCGACTTCGGGTGCGTAAAACATTGAAAAAACAAGAGGCTGAAAGACGTGATTATTACTTTATTAAATATGTGTTAATTTATTTATAGTCAAGATATCCTATAGGTATAATTTCATACTTTTGAGTCGAAAAAAAACAATTTGAGGATTTTTTTTAGAGGGTGAATATATCCAAAAAATCTCAATGCTGTTTCCCATACTTTTATCATCAGCGTTGCATTGGGCGTTGTTCAGTCAGTCAGTCGCGACATTGCATTTAGTTATTGTGTAGGCTCTAAAGGCAAATCTCCTATTGTTACATATCTCAAGCTAAAATTCCAACATGACGACTTTTTCTATTTTCACGAACGACATTTTCACAATGTCGCTATAATTTTTCATTGTTAATTTGATTTAGTAGTAATTAAGTCTAACAGTCGTTGGACACGGAACTACAATGATTAATAGATATACTTGGTTATAATACCGTATATTTATGTAAGTACGTATCATGCATATTTTGTAGTTGTTTAATTAAATTTTTAGTTATATTTAAAAGAAATCCATGTGATGTGACAATGCTCCTTTATATTAGTTATCACTCTATCGTTTCTTATTCTTTACTGCATTCTTAATTATTTTAATTTAAGAAGTCAATTGTCCTACATAATTGGAATCATTAAAAACCCAAGCTACAAAAACCATAACGTTTGTAATGACTTATTCACGAAGGTTTGTTGCAATAAAAATATTATTTTCCCCGATAAAGGCTCTGCACTAACCACCCCGTTTTATCGGATAAGCTTTTTATCAAACAATCAAATGAAACAGAAATTTAATTTAAATGGGTTCTGTAAGAAATGTGGAGGTTTTATAACTAGGTATGACAACATATTTTAGATTCAAATAGTTAGGTAAGTCTTAAGTCGCAATAATGTAAAATGTGGGTACGTTTTCGATTTAGTTAAGTACATTTACGAAATGTTTAATTGTTGAACCAGTGCTTATTAAGTAGATTTTAAAAACATAGAAGTCACCTTTTGGTCAAATCAGGTAGATAGTCAAACATTATTATATCAGAAATATACAAAAGTACACACCTGACCTAACTGATAACACTAAAAATGATGATACCTTTCTCTTATTTTATTTAAATTTAACAGTAAATAGAAAATTCATGTTTGTGAGATAATGAGGTCCACCCAACCTGGAGTATCAAACCTGTACTACTCTCAACGCAAGCGCAACCCCAAAACGAAACAACAAAAAACTGCGGCATTCTTAAAAAAACGCGCTCATTAATAAATGCCCTTCGCATTACGGCTAATAAAGTCGCCGGTGAAATATTGCTATCAGAAGTAAAAACCCCAAATCCGACCCCATATAATAAAACTTTCACTAAAGTAGAATGGTATAAATTTTATTCCCCCCCTTTTGTTTATGCTCGTGGCAACCGGGTAATTTTGTTACCTGAGCAACTATTTAGCATAGATTAAAGGTTTACAGAAGGTCAACAACATGTAAAAGTGTTTATTATGTATCTGGGAACGACAGCTGAAAAAATAATGTTGGGGCCAGTACAGACGGAGGCTAATTCCATTACATTATTATTAGCATTTGCTTTTTTATTATTTTTGGGACCTTTGGACTTAGATTAAGGTTTAATGTAGGGACTATATATCCCTGAAAATTCAATTTCTGTAAGAATGTCTATTGTGAAATTGTAATCGAAAAAAGTGCAAATTTGCTGAATAAATTATTGAATTTGAATAGAATTTGCATTTGTACGAAAATCTCTAAGCAAAACTGAAAACCAACAGCATCCAAACTGCACAGCTCTCATAGAAATTCCAGTTCGGTTGTAGCCAGTCTGTACCAACCCTAAATCAGGAGTATGCCTTAATCAAGATCGATTGACAGTTGTTTAGTAGGTAATTGACAACAATATTGTGTAAAAAAAACATGATGAAATTAAAGTTGATAGGTATATTGAATTTTGACATTCAATTGCTGTTCAAAATTGCATGAATCATTTTCACATTTTTGGTTTGATTTCTTAGTCTTTGATTGGATCGGATAGTTTCGCATCTCGTTCTAGATACGAGTAGATTTTTTAGATAAAAGAATTACGTAAGTAATACATATTCATGGTAATTATACCAAAAATGTGTAATTATTATTTACTTCCACTTCAATTGTGCACACATGGTACTGCATCAAAGCTTTTCACAATCACGCATTGTCAAATAAAATAGGCATTTGAGAAATACTGAGTACGAAGTTCCACTCCTGCGCATTAATCTTTGCCGCGAGGGTAACCGGTGATTAAACAAATCGATTTCAGAATCATTAAATCGGTCGGCGCTTCCTGGTGGCACGTGCCGGCCGGGGGAGCAAGGCGATCTAAAATTGAAACACCCAATCCGCTAGAGTAGGTATTTAAAAGGATAGAAATAATCATGACCTTATAATCAAAGCCTTATTTGAAATTGAAATATATAAGAAAATGACAATATCAAAAATTGCTTACTTTTATAAGAAATCAGGTGGTCGAAATGAATACTCAAACAGTTTTACAGTTAAATATATTGATTTTTCAAATACGAACTTTACAACGTAACTGTTCACTATCACTTTTCTTAAATTAAACCTAGAACTTATCAGTTTACACAAGTTTTTATAATAATCCTTTTTAAGAGCCGTTAACAATAATGACAATCCTTCCGTCTTCAATTTGCATAGAATCTAAAAACTAGTCTCTGACGTCAAAGACAAAACCCGCGCGAACCCTCCACACTTCTACCAGAAGTGCCAGATGTTTGTCTATTGGCTTTGAGCCGGAAACAGAGGTGTACAAATGGAATTCAGTATATATGTATTAAAAATTAACAGGTGTCTTTAATCTTTGTACCGATGTTATATCTATCTAAAATAATTATCTAACACTTTGCTTTGATTTAAAATTCCTATAGGAATTAGCTTACGATTAGCTTAGCTAATAGTTGCTAATAGCTAGCGTTTTTTCACTATAAATAAACTGAAAACAGCGGAAGCTGATTTTTTTATAGGTAAGCCTTTATTTATTGGTATCCTGAGCAATCCTTCAATTACCTAGGTATGGTTTCAAATACTGTCGAGTTAGTGTGCGTAAGATATTCAAGGTCAAAAGTAACGAAAATTAGGTTATTCACGAGTCCGTTACTAAATTTATGCATGAAAATGTGTTCAGCCGTTTTTTAGTCTTTCGGGAACAATAGACATACCGCGTGGGGACTATAGCCCAAGCCCTCTCGTGACAAGAGGAGGCCTGTGCCCAACAGTGGGACGCAAAATAGGCTGTAGTAGTAGTGTAGTAGACATACGCGGCGGGTGACTTTATAATATTTAATGAAGTATGGATCAGTTTATTGATCTCATATAGTGTTGTGTAACTTGTTTATTTCCGGATTACTACATCCATGCCTACCATCATCATTTTAATCAGTTTCATGGCTGTTCCCCAGTATATGTGATCAGTCATTACCTCTCCCCTGTTCTACGATATCCTTACATGTTGCCGCGAGCACACCAGGTGGTATTGATGTGATGTTTCACTCTTTAAATTGGGGTCAGATAGATTTTGTATCCCATTTTTGTTTCCTATTAACATTATGGATGGAATTTAATTATTTTCCTACCTAACTCCTATCCTATTTATTACTTACCTACTCTTTTCTATCTAACTGTTCCTAAATGTACGACTCGTATTATATATAAAATAAATCTCGTCAAAATGTGAAATAAGAGTCAATTTCAATATTTTACATCACCCTTGGCCGTAAAGTGGGATTTTCTGCCCGCTACGCGGAGAGAAAATCTCACTTCTTGGCCAAGGCAAGACGTAAAACTTTTGACAAACCACGGGCGGTAATTCGTAAAGCCCCAGATCGCATATTTATGGCCCTCACCTTCGGTTCGGGCCACAGAAACCTGCGATCTGGGACATTTACGAATTCACCACCCTAGGTCTGTAATGTACAATTACGTCGATGTCGACTTCACCAATAAAATAATTGAGATCTACATATGTGGGTGCCAAGTTCTGCGGGCTGCTTGGGATGTATTTCAATATAAAAATTTGACTTGGCTAGTTGTCCTTCCTCGGAACAAATTCAAATTCAATCATTTATTCAGCAAATTGGCCACATAGGGGCACTTTTACACGTCAGAAAAAGAATTTACCAGCGCTTCCTAGACCCATTGCTTGAGAAGAAGTGCCGAAGAACTGCCAATATCTCTACCAAATTTCACCTAAATTGGTTAAGCGAGAGGTTTAAATGTGGAGAGGTAACAAACAGACAGACAGAGTTACTGCCGCATTTAAAATATTAAAATGGATAACCAGTAAAGTACCTAGTTATAACAAATATGTTACAAACATGATTCACCCATCGCTTCTTTACAGCCGTATTGCCAAAACAAAGGGCTATCAACAAAACAGCCGCTCGCCATAGCAACCGCGACCCCAAAGCGAAACCAATTACCCAACAAATCATCTTCTGACATTTAATGCCCTGCAATATGTTCCAACCCCACTTTTACTAACCTTTTGGGGTATTTTTGTGTATGAATCATTTACATGTCAACGGGCCCCAGCACAGTGCCTTGAGCGACCCCATTGATTTTCAATTAGACTTTCGCTTGCATCATGCGCATTATCCACACTATTTACACGGCCATTTTTAGATGACATGTTATAATCGCTTCCCTTCCAATCGATATAACACCCTAATTTTATTAAGTAAAGATTGACATTTGCATTGTTACGCGTAGAATTAACATGTCCATCTTCGTTACGGTTGGTTTGATGATCGGATCGGAATCGATTATTTAGGGTTATCCGATGGTTTATTGATTTATGGTCACGTTATGACTCGGTCTTTTTTGATGACGGGATAATGTTCCTGTTTATTATTTGATAATTGCTTTACAATATAGTTGGTTTTTGATGCTTATTTTAGGCTCACTTAGGGTTGGAGCTGATAAACCTTCACTCAAGCATTAAGTACGTTTAATTTGATCAGTGGAAATCTCTGACACTAAATAAGGCTTCTAATGCCCATCTGCACCAAGCCGTTATCTTAGTTGTATCAAGTTAACTCGAGCTAGAGAGTAACCCGTGGTTAACGGCGTTTGGTGCAAGCCTAAGACTAGTTGACGAAAGTAAGCCTTAAAGGTCTAATTATAAGCTATGTGCATTTATTAATCTTCCTCGTCATCATTTCAACCTAACGACATCCAATGCTAGTTATAAGTCTCCTCCAAGATCCACCACCAAAATCGTTTCCATGTCTTATTCATTTGGTATCCCATTCTTGTCTTTAAATCTCGGTTTTTCTATTTCAGTCAGACATAGTCCACCAGTCAGTCTACGAGCTGGTCCACTCGGAAGACCGTGAAGAGCTGCAGCGGCAGTTGCTCTGGAACTCCTTCCTTCCTCCAGAAGTCAACAATCTGACGTTGCAAGACATCTTGAGGCCAGATCGAGCGCATCTGCTGGAGAGAAGCTTCACAGTTCGGTTTAGGTGCTTATTGGATAATACTTCTGGATTTTTGGTAAGTTCCTAGTTCAAATAAATCTACGTTAATATTTGTTAGCTTTCCAAAACTAAGTTTTGCTTTCATCCTGGTAAAGATTAAATGAAGTTTAATAACAAGAAAATTCCAGTCCTATATTTTCCGTTAGGTAAGAAAGAAAAAGATTACGCCAGACGTGGTCCTTATCCAAGTTAAGTCGCTCGATGTCTTTCGTCACTGTCCAATATTTAAGTATTCGTAGTAGTCGTTTTGTGAAAATTTTATTAGAAAACCATGTCTAGATGCTTATTTTAGCAGCAGCTAATAGGAAATCTTTTCACAGAGGCTAGACATCCGAGGCCGGGTGAAGATCCTCCACGGACAGAATAAGAAGACAGAAGAACCTCCCTTAGCTCTGTTTGCAATTTGCGCCCCCTTCGGGCCACCCAGCCTTCTGGAGATCCCGCAGAAAGAAGTCATGTTCAAGAGCAAGCACAAACTAGATCTGTCTCTCGTGTCCATGGATCAGAGGTAAGATGGGTGATATTTTAAAACGATGGTTAAAAAAAATCGAAACGTAAATTTAAGAAAACAGTGACAGTGATAATTTTTAAATACATAAAACAGGGAATAATGATGCGATAAAGCAATTCTGTGTACAAAATTAGAATTTCGGTGATACAAAATACAAGAGAACTCACTCATGTGTCTTTAAATTACTACAAAAAAAATGCTTAATTTTGATTCAATCAATAAATGACAAAATCGCCAAAATAGCAATCGTAAAAAAATAACGTTTATATTCAGCCATACCTAAATGAATAATACAGAAATCGAATTGTACAGATGATGCTGTCACAAAGGATGCTGTAGGACTAAACCACAGCGCTGACTTTCGGTTGGATTTGAAAATAAATAAAGAAAGACAAGTTTTAAAATATATCATTCAATGTCACAATGTATATTTTCTTAATCAAGATTCTGCCACTAACAAAGGCCTTTTTTTGTTATTTTCAGGGGTAAAATGCTGCTAGGCTACACAGATGCGGAGCTCGGCAACATGGGGGGCTACGATTTAGTGCATTACGATGACCTAGCTTATGTGGCCAGCGCTCATCAAGAATGTGAGTCTAAGTTCTATAGATATCATTTTTCAGTATTACAACTATGTCATCCACATATTGTACAAGATACAAGTTTACTTTGCACTTTACTTGCCTTCAGTCCTCTTTGTGCTCTAAGTTAGGTACATTTAACTAATCAACAACTTAGGTTTCTATTTTACAATCAATTGTTATAATACTTATAATTTGCCACTAATACCAAGTTGAGGAGCTTGAAGAAAACCCACACTAAAGTAGTTGAGAATGAATAATGATCTCTACAGTCTACCAATTTGTTAGTGTTCCTTTCATTCACACCTTTCATGCACTGGTGAGAAATTAGGAATGCATGGGAAACACATAATAATTATTTTTTTCTCCGGTTTCAGTATTAAAAACTGGTGCTTCCGGCATGATTGCCTACCGCTTCCAAACCAAAGAAGGGCAGTGGCAGTGGCTGCAGACCTCCTCGCGGCTCGTCTACAAGAACTCCAAGCCCGACTTCGTGATCAGCACGCATAGGCCGCTTATGTAAGTGCAATTTTTCGATATTAATATAGGTAGCATTACATATCACTATCTTCGTTAGCCTTTGGCTGCCCTTCCACCAGAGGATACGTAGCGAGTACATCTCTGATGGAAACGCAACCTTATCCGACATAACGTGTTCATTTCAACCACCTAAAAACCTATACTCTCAGTGTAGTGTAGGTTTTTCTTAGAAAATGTATCGTTAAATATCTTTGGAACTGGCATTGCACTGAAGCTCCTCTGGTATTGCAAATGAGTATAGGTTACGATGACCACTGAAAATCAAGATCGAGAAAGATATGTACTTACATATTTGTTTATCTCTTTTACCTCACCCTTGGCCGTAAGTGGGATTTTCTGCCCGCTACGCTGGGAGAAAATCTCAATTCCTGGCCAGGGCAAGACGTAAAACTTTAGACAAACCACGGGCGGTAATTCGTAAAGCCCCAGATCGCATATTAATGGCCCTCACCTCCGATTCGGGCCACAGAAACCTGCGATCTGGGACATTTACGAATTCACCACCCTAGGTCTGTAATGTACTATTACAGCAGCAAAATAATCTGAACTCATTTAGTTTTCACAACGATGAGTGCCAATGAGTCATCAATAGAAATGGTTCAACTAAAATTCAACATTATCTCGTTTGATCTTCCAGGGAGGAGGAGGGCCGAGACTTACTCGGAAAGCGGACAATGGACTTCAAAGTCAGCTACCTCGATACCGGTCTCACCAGCCTGTACTTTTCGGAGTCCGAGACACTCTCGAGCTGTGAGAGCACAGTCACCACCCCGCCGCGTGCCGCGCGTCGTTATAAAACGCAGCTCCGAGACTTCCTCTCGACCTGTCGGAATAAACGAAGAGTTCCACCCACCCCTGCGCCTCCTCCAGTAGATTACTTAGCTGCTGACGCCGTCGCAGCCGCGTATACCAACCTAAACGGAGCATACACGGCTCCTTACGGCGAATACCCGCCAGCTCCCGCTTTACACTACGCCCCTCCACCCTTAGACGACAGGTTCCTCACAACCGACAATATCTTCCATCAGTATAAACCGTTATCGTACCATTATACTCCGTATACGCCGAATGGTTTCCTTGAGCCGGCGCCTCCTCCTGGGTACGAGGTGGCTCCGGCGTATCATCGGCCGCCGTCGCGGGAATATACGTACGTGGATAGTAGTGGGAGGTATTTGAGTCCTGTGACGGGACAGGAGAGGAGATCGCCCGGAGTGGTAGCGGGGCCGAGTCCCGCGGGGTCCAGCGGCTCGGCGGAACAGGAGCGGCTTCAGCAGGCTGAGCCCCCGCGGCAGACTGTACTGATGTGGGGAGCGGGCGGCGCGGCGCAAGAGGCGCCGGTGGAATACTCGCCCCCGCAGGTTTGGCGTTACCACCCCTCGCACTACCACACCGCTGAAGCGACGCAATGATTTTGTTTCGCTGTCCCTTGTGCAATCGTTTTGTTTTTAAGTAAACGCGGTCTGAATGGTGCTGTTGAAGTATTGATTCGTAAATAATTATTAATCTCCCATAACCAACTGAAGGTAATACGAGAGCATTCCACGAGAAGTTGAAAAAACTACGGTTTCGTATTTGAGTCGAAAATCAAAACAATCTGAAATTCTTTCCCATGACTGACAGCCGAATTTAATCAAACTTTGAATATCAATTCTGCTTCATAATTAGTATGTTTACCAAGTTTCACCAAATCAACAGTTCCTTCAAGTCCGTGCCTTCAGTTTGGTCGCGTGACTCCTAACGGATGTTCATTAAATGACATCATTGTCTCTGCGCGACGGAACTACTCGTTACCAACATTTTGTTTCCTTACCTCGCTCAGCTTAGTGGTATTCCGAGGTCTTTACAAAAGTCTAAGATCCAAGTATCTTACGACTTTTTGACTTACGGCTGTTCTTTGAGATAAGATTAGATGAAAGAGATAACCTATCTTTGTTTCTTTTTCCAAAGAACGCTCCACTGACGGTCTAATTTGACCACAACAGGGTCCTTCCATTCTTCTACGTAGATAAATTTCTTATTGTATAGGTATAAACTATCTCTAAAAGTATTATATGAATTCGAAGATCTTAGTCCATTTTGTAGTTAATTCCTATTTTTATCACGCGAGACACTAGATGTTTAAATTGTAAATATTTATTTGTAGTGTATAATGCTTGAGCTTTGTGTTCGTTTAGCTAAGCTGGCTCACGCTTTTCGAATGTTGTTAATTTGGAGCGTTTTTCCAATTTAGGTTAGAAATACACGAGATTTAGTCGCTTTGAAATGCCTGCCTTTGTTTGGCACGGCATCTCCGCTAGATGGCGATATAGTCAATTGCCAGAAACTATACGTATTATATTGGCATTAAATTGTACATCGAAAATTTAAGTGATCTATAAAACTACTTACATATCAAAACGCACCGATATTTTAAATAATTGTAACATAACATTCGTATTTATTTAATTAATTTGTAACAGATGCGGCACACTTCCTTTTTCAAATTAATTCAATCTGGTTTATTTTTATTTTTGACATTTACCTAATTGCCTGATCGTCTTATGAATAAAATTGTACCTAGATTCGTTTTCCCATAATTATGTATCTACTTATTCGTATAGTGTACTTACTGAAGAATTATTATCAATTTTGAGTTTCATCATCAAAATTTTGGTCCCGTGTCCCTTTCATGTCTTTATTAGGGACATGTCCTTTTATTTTCATTCGGATTGTATTAATAATATCACCTATTAATTTCGATTTCTTTTTTTTCTGTCATTTTTATACGAATAAGTGTACGGATTATCTGATGACATTACATATTAAATATTGCACAATCTGATTCGCATACAGTATTCAATACATTTGTGACTTTTTGTTTTTGTCATAAAGCTGTTTTCTCAATATCACTCGTTGATGTCATTTCATAGTGATGTGCTAGCTTCGTGTCGATGGTCGCACTGCCTTGCCGACGTCATCCAACAACAGCACTCATGTACATACACTTAGCGTGCCTTTTACCATCTCTTCCATTTACTAATCGAGTTTTTATTGTGCTGCAGTGATCGAGTTGGCAAGGCATCGACTCCATCGGCGTCATACTAGTTTTAAAATATATGTTATTTTACGAAAAACACGTGACAGGTGTATCTTGAAGTTTTTAATAGGCGAAACTGAATTAGCAATAGCATACATATAAAATGAGATTGACAGGTTTTCATAATTTAATATTTACAAAGGTAGGTAATTTGCATGTTTTTTTTTCTATGCTCTCCATTTTAATCTGAATATACTCGTAGGCAATCGGATTACGGATTATAAAATGTTACCTAAATAAATATGTAATTTTTTATATATCGTATTTTCTCAGCAATTTCAAACGTGATTAAAAATTCTACATGTTTTAAATCGTTAATAACTGTAAACGATGTGCTCAAGTAATGCAATCATATACATATGTTAAGTAAATAAATTATTTGCACTTTTCTTCAACAATTTATACTTAAATATTATCAATTGAAAAACAATCGACTGTCAGTGCTTTTCGTAACTTACATAGAACTTTGTCTTCTTACTGTATATTCCTAAAACGATTTGCATTAGTTTTGTAAAGTAATAAATAAATTATTAAACTTATACACAATTGGCATTTAAACATGAATGTGCTCCGCATATGACAATTGTCAGATTGTCACCTGAGGTATTTGCATATGCCTATTATTATTCTAAGACGTCATATTTTGTCATGCATAGATAATATGGTTTGAAATCGGTAAAACTGCGAATCGTCAAAATATCTACATAAATAATGTGACATGTCATAAATATTCTGAATATACATATTATGTAATATGAAATGATTCCATAGTTACTACATTATGCAGCAATTTTCATGCAAAGGTAAAGAGTAGTAAAGGATTTGTGGCTCAGAATAAAATGTAGTAAGGGCTTAATTATCTCAAGGCGCTTACTACCTTTTATTACTTTTTATCTTAGACGTGAACATATTTAAAAAATAGGTACATTTCAAAATATTGTGTTCAAACAAAACAAACACCATAAAGTTAAGACCAGTACATGTGCTCTAATTTATTAATTATATTGTAAATAAATAATTAGAATAGTTATACGCTTAATTATCTATCTATCATTAACTATCCATAGTTATTTAAATGAACATTATAAATAAGATCAAAATATCCAAACAGTTTCTGTATTTATTTTAGCATAACAATACAATATTATAATGTAATTAAAAGAAAATCAAATAAATTTTTCATGCCACTGATCTTGTTTTTTTTTTTCTTGATAGTTTCCTTGTTTTATTTTTTTCACCCACTATACGAATAAATTGTAAATGGTGTAAATGTACTATACAAGTACATTTACACCACCACTATAAAGCTTACCTACAATAATATATTAATGACGTACTTACTACAAATTGTAAAACAAAGTCACCCACCGCGTTTGTCTGTCTGTTAATGATAGACTCTAAACATACTGAATACTTCAATATTGACTGATAGTGACTGATGAGCTGATGAGGAAGGATTTTCCATGCCTGTGAGTAGCCGGGGCGGGTAGCAAGTTCAGGACAAAATTCACCGGGTTTATAAAAATCAAAAACAAACAAAAAGTTAAAAACCAGATTCCCACGTGCATATTACCACCATCTTACGGGAAGAACTAGAACTTCCAATGTGCCGACTACTGTGCATAGCGCCCCGGCCTTTTCGATGCAGACGGCGAAATTGAGAACTACTCCACGTACCTACGTATTTTTATAGTCACAATTCGACAGTGGCGCCGCCATCAGCTATTCACATCCGTTGGCGGAACTTTAAAGAGTTCTGTCTAAGTTGGGTAGATGGAGGTGATGATAAAAATGCATTTCATATACTGGGGATAGAAAATATCACATCAAAACATAAAGGTGAAATAAAAGCCAAGTTCAATAGAAGAATTGTACATTAGAAAATTCAAGTTTTTAGTTTTGTTTTTCTTTGCATACGCTAATCGATCTTTATAAGAATAGAATAAGAATAAGAATATTTTTACCAAACAAATATACACAGTTACAAGATACAGAAATATCCGGTGGATCCCAAACTAGGGTGGCCTGTATCTTGGGGCTCACAGAGTCGGTTTTTATGCCAAATAGTACCTCTCAAGTTTGTCAGGTCATGGAAGTAATTAAGTTAGAGTTTTAGGTCAATTTTAATTTAGTGATAGACATGACGATTTTTGGACGTTAATTATCTAAATAACCGTTTGAGGTGTGTTTATGAAATTTAAACACATGTGTATGTATCTCATAATTCATAAATCTCAAAGAGATGAACAAAATGTCTATGCGGAATAGTTTTTGAGTTATCAGGGGGTTAAAAGTGGCTCCAAATGGTTCGTGTAATTTTTCACACGGTGCTGCTTGCCAGTTCTGTTAGCTTGAACTTGGCTTGACACGCTACCGCGTCGTCAGGTCTGTCCTTGATCTAAGTATTACAAGTAAGGATTCACAATCAGCCGGAAAACAATAGCCCGTCAAAACGGGTGCCCGAACAACTCGGGCACCCGTTTAGCGCTCAGTAAATTTGACACTTAAGTCTTATAGTGTTAGGTTTACTTTTGTATAAAATATTTATCTTGACACATATTATAAAGAGGCGTTAATAGCATATTGGAATGTATTTTCTAATGTCAGTTTGCTCCATATATTTTGACATATTCTGTTAGGCACTGTTCGTCCATATGTTATTACTTATTATAGGTCAATGGGTCTGTCTGTCTGTAGGAGATCAGCCCCTGGACATTTTGCCATCTACCTGATCCTACACTACGTATGAATGAATAGGTTCCCTATGAGGCCAAATGACTAAGTTGCGTCAGCTGTAACAGTAAAATTATATTATAAACAACCGATCACATTGTTGCAAGGTATTGTTTATAAGCGCCTAAATAGTATGTTGGTAAATAATAACTACCTAACAATAAGAATGAGCGCTGCGCGTGCGCCGCGCCGAATAACAAATTGTAGAGCCGATAATTTGACTCCAATGATTTAGGGATGCCGTGGTGGCCTAGTGGTTCGACCTACCGCCTCTCGTGCAGAGGGTCGCGGGTTCGATTCTGGCTCGCACCTCTAAGTTTACTTATGTGCTTTTCCCTTAGTTTATCAGGAAGACTATTGAAAAGTATTGGATACGTATTTTTTCTTTATTCACGTAATCAAACTTTTACGGAGATATATATTGAGTTGAAATGTCGCGTGACGTCACGGTTAGGTACGATTTATACCTAACGGTGACGTAGTTAGCCCCCACTCTCCAACTTTAATGCGTTTTGACTTAGTCATTCTTTGTTAATTTGATAAAACAAAAAACACCTGTCTAATATTTTTTTATTACCTAACGGACTAATTAGAAATTCGATTTCTTCACCCTGTCGTCATCCCTATTGCCACCGTCTCCCCGCTAAGAAGCCAATGTGCTGATGTTATAGTGTTGATTGATACTGGCCATAGTCTAAGAAAACAAGGTCTGCCGATCCGGGTGACGGTGTGTCACCGTAACGTTAAAGTCGAGTTGCCACTTTATTGCAATACAACAAAAATGGAGGACATATTTTCTGCCGTTATAATGCAAAATAAATTATTTGCGCATCACAATTGTCATTTACTTGTTTAAGCACACAAAATGGGACAAGTTAAACAAATGAACGTAATAATTTAATGAAACACTCACAGCATAGGTACATGAGGGTCGGGGATTATTTTAATACACCACTTGCAACACACAGCAGTGCGGATGACATTCGGGTGACACCCACACTACTACAGGATACCGGACTGTCATACCTGGCGAAGTATATTATTGTATCATGATACTGGCAGCTTCGCCACGCTCCGACGGGCCACAGTCATCCCGCACTACCCGGCCGACTTTCGACGGCGGCGGACTGGCCAGCAACAAAATTCTTTTTCTTTTTAATTTGTTTTTTTTTTCGTGTGCCAGTGCAATGCTGTTCTCTGATGTGATCTGTTTCGCGCTATTAACGGTGAGTGTATTTTTTATTAATTTATTTTTAAATGTTAGTTGGTGAAACGGTCTTTTTTCAAGTTACGAATGCAAATCAATCTTTAAAAAAAAAGTTCGGTAAAGTTAGGTTTAAATTAAAACAAAACATTTTAATGGTTTATTGTTTGAAAGATACGTTATGACGTTAATCCTGACTAATCTTATGTATATGTAGCGATCCCAAAATAATTATAAAAGCTATTATTGCAAATTTTACTTTTTACTTCAATATTGATTTTTACAGTTAAGTAGATATCTAAAAATCGAAAACTTTGGGAAATAAGATAGGTATTTACTTAAGTATTTATAAATAAATAAATATCTTGGAACATTTCACACATATTGACCTAGTCCCAAACTAAGCGACGCTTGTATTATGGGTGCTAGACAATGATATAAATACTTATATATAGAAATGAACATATACTAAAAACATCCATAACTCGAGTACAAACATTCGTGCTCATCACACTAAGTTTGCCCCGAGCGGGACTCGAACCCGCGACCATCGGAACGGAACAGAAGGCAGGGTCACTACCAACTGGACCAATCCGTCGTCATTTAAAAATCCCGTTAAGCTAATCAAGTACAAGTTGGGCTAAAATTGGCCATAGAACAGTAAACTCGGTCCTCACGTACTGAACTCGTTTAACGACCTCTTTTACCTCCGATTTCTTTAAAAAAAATGCAAAAATCTAAGAAACTTCTAATTACTTACGGTATAGTAAAAATATCGAGTACCTAATTTTAACTCAAATAGAGCCCTAAAGTAAGTTTTTTTTTTATATCATTGGTCTAGGCAAACGAGCGCACAGCTCATCTGATGGTAAGTGGTCACTGCGGCCCATGGACACCGAAATCCTATGATCCCCCATAAGAAACCATAACATCTCGAATGCGTTGCCTACCCTGAGGCCCAAGATGGAATGCCTCTGTGCCGGAAATTTCACTGGCTGCCTTAACTCCTCTACCGGAACACAACACTGCAAGCACTGCTATTTGGCGACAGGTTAGCGGGGAAAGACGGTGGTACCACCCCGGACGGACCTAGCACCAGGCCCTACCACTACCAAAAATTGGCTAATCCTTGCTTGTCAACAATATGCGGGCATTGCTGTTCGAAGATGTTCTTGTATGAATTTTACTGACTTTATGGCAAATTGGAAATTGGCTTTGACACCGATAATGTGATTAGGTCATTACTATCCATTTTTGAAAGCATCATAGAGAATTTATGATATGGGGTATACGAGTAGATAAAGAAACACAAAAGCCCATAAGGCCCATAGAAGTAGTCACATTACTTGAATCACATTAGTTGAATTTTCCAAACATTCATAAGACAACTTTCCACTGGGAACCAGCTGTTTCGAATAACCGGTTGTTTGGTAATTTCCCTTGTGTGCGCATTAACGTAAAATCGATGATTATTAAAACCTATGCGTAATAAAAATGTTGATGAATGATGAGATGACAGACTGTAAATATTTACCTAGTATATATAGCCTTGCTCGCGACTTCGCCCACTTAGAATTCTGTTATCGCGTTCCCGCGGATAATATGTGTTTTTCGGGGAATAATAAATATTGTCCATTCCCGGGACTCCAATTATCTCCAGTCAGACCAAATCTAGAAGCCGTGGTTGGCCTAGTGGTTCGACCTACCGCCTCTCATGCAGAGGGTCGGGGGCTTGATTCCGGCTCGCACCTATAAGTTTACTTATGTGCGAAATTCAATTTGAATTAACCACTGTGCTTTTCGGTGAAGGAAAACATCGTGAAGAAACCTGCACGCATCTACGAAGTAATTTAATTCAAAGATGTGTGTGTAGTCCCCAATGCGCACTGGGCCCGCGTGGGAACTATAGCCCAAACTCTCTCGTGATGAGAGGAGGCCTGTGCCCAGCAGTGGGACGCAAATAGGCTGTAGTAGTAGTAGTAGACCAAATCTACTATCTCCATAATTATGTACTAATCAATTCAGTAGATAAAAATCTTCTGGGAAAATCGGCTGCGACAGTCGGATGGACAGACACTCGAGTGATCCTAAAAGGGGTCTTTTGTTTTTTTTTTCCTTCTGAGATGCGGAACCCTAAATCTAGAGTGAGTTTTCTCAAATCTCTCCCTGATTGGGTTGCCGTAAGGCGAGCCGCAAGGGTCAGTGTCAGATCGTGTGAAGTGTGAAACGAGAGCAATGCGCACGCGCAAACGAAAGTATGCAAAATGACACTTGTGACGGTTATGATATAAAATGTGACAGTTTAGTGCAGATTCCGCGCTCATTGAGGACGAGATAATTTAAAAAAATCCCATGAAAAGTACACGAAATCGACGTTTCTTGTGTAGCCCTAGTTCTTCACCTGGACTGGACCGGTTTATTGTTAATTAAAAAAAGGACACCGTGTTTCTATCACTTGCTTTTGAAATTTTTTTTTGCTGGATATTTGAAAACAATAGCAAAATCTGTCCAACAGTACTTTTTAATTAAGTAGCTTCAGTTTTGGAAGAGACACTAATGGGCCAACAAAACGTCGCTTTTGTGTGTTTTTATTTTATTTATTTTTATTTATTTTTATGTATGTTCACCAAAAATAAATAGTAAACGTGAACCGATTACGATGATTCTTTTATTTTGATCGAAAGGTGGTACTTCCAAATTGGTCCCATATTAATTTGGTTCAGTGCTGATGATGGGTTCCATGAGAAAATGAGGGAACTCCTCAAAATTTGCTAGCACGTAGATGATTTTGGTGTCAATTTCGAAGAATCCAGAGTAACTCATGTATTTCTATAGTAATGTTTGGAAACTGTAGCCGAAAAAAAATTTTAATAAAAAAATAAAAACCGCCTTCAAACTTCGACAGACTGCGAAGTTGGTGTCAAGTGAATCGACGCAAAGAAATGATAATCATATAGTGAACTTGATATTGACATCGCAGTCTGTCGGAGTTTGAAGGCGGTTTTTTTATTATTATTATTGGAATTTATTTAATTCTATCGCCTTTGTGTTTCCTCAATTTGGCAAGTTTGCTGGCTGTCTGCTTCCCGTAAATATTACGCAAGTTCTTCCTCCTGTTTGTTTTCGTATTAATCTATTATAAGGTCTAGTCTACTTCTACACAATTATGGTCACTGTATTTTAAAGCGCTTTTCTAACACAGTAATAAAAAGTTTTTGTTTCGCCAGTAAGTACACTCACAATTATTTTACCTCGCCTAAACCGCTCCAAAACGAATGGTTCACACGTTCCAACGGAACCCCAATCTATAACGCACTATTCCATAACGCCGACACCGAGAGTTGGCACTTTCGATGTGAAAACTGCGGCAATTTCGCGAAACTACGAATTACTCGTTATTTGCCTGTGAAGTTGACGGGTGGGCGATTAACCACGCGTTATTGGGTTTAGGTACGGTAGGTCTAGTGTATTTTTTACACCAAAAATGCAAAACGATGTCACGAAGTTATTCGAGTAAACTATTCACGATCAGTTTTGTTTTAACACGCGAGTGTAAGCTTCAACTTCGGGCTCGGTTTGTTTTTACCTCTTCTCACATGAGTGTAAATTTTTGTGCGCGCTAAACGCATCGAACGCGTTTGAGTTTATTCATCATTTTTGTATGAGAACACAAACAGCACCCCTAGCGGCAAAACATGGAGTCAATTCAGCGAGTGACATTTACTTTACGAAAACGGATGTGAATTCGTTTACACGTTTTCTGACTAACTGCGAGTGTAAGCTCGTATTTGACAGTTTGAAAAGTAAATTAAACGAAACGCAAGAAGTAAAGTTACTCACCCGACTTTATCACGTGAGAACGTGAGAACTTAGGTTTTCGAACCTGTCGAATCCAAATTTACTTCAAAATTTTAGATTTTTTAAGTGAAATAAATGATATATGTATGTCGTCTATGTCTTAATATGCTTGTATTGTGTTCTTGAGATAATTTTTACTAAGTTTGTTATTTATTTAAGCTTCTTCGCATTCGTATAAGTGTGTCTTTCTTTTTTAATGTTGAGATACTCCACGTTTGTGACGAATATACCTATAACTATGTACTTCGATTTGGTTTAACAAAAAACTAAATTACATAAATTACTCCGGGTTGCCTAGAAATTTTAGAAAATGTAGGTAACTTGGCAACACTTATGGCCATTTTGACAATTTTGACAGAAAAAACCTGAAGAAACGCAAACGCGATCGAGACGTTTTAACTCACTGCCTTCCGTCACATATTTGACATTGTCATGATTGACGTTTACCAAGCCTCCTCAAATTTGATATTAATGATAATTTAAATGTTTATTATTGAATAATTGCCGGCCTGAGGCCTATATTTTGATAATGGCGAAGTGTCCAAGACAGAAACCATCAATTTTATAGTGTATAGCGGATGTCGCAAAGTGATGGTGACAATACATGAACGTGTGCGAGAACGGTGTTGACAAATGCACTCAAAGGTTAAAGATGAACGTTTTACGAATAGTTTACTCGAAGTATTTTGAGTTGAGAAGATGGACGTTGACGTTTGTTTCACCTCAGCCTCACCAAGTTTACTTGATTTATCTTTTATATCGTACATTAATTGTTTCCTCCATACAATGCTCGGCCCGTAGGCCATACTTGAGAGTGGCAAAATTGTCTTGCATATACTTAGAAAGAAGCCATTATATAAGAGAACAGAAGAGAAGAATTATATTTTAAGATCCATACTTTGAATTGAGCCAAATTCTTGTAACGTAGACAGAATTGGCGCAGCTCGTGTTACTTTTATCAAATACAAAGGAGAATGCGTGCATAGAAGCAAGAAACAGTAAGTATTAGACATAATAATAGTATTTATTTTTATTTGACATATGCAATACGCACTGCTGGGCACAAGCCTCCTCTCATCACCAGAGGGTTTGGGCCCTACACAGGCGCAAAATGGATTGGGGACTCACACATGTACCTACATTCTTGAATTACTTCGCAAATGCGTGCATGTTTCTCTACGATTCACTATGTTTTCGTTCACCGAAAAGCCAAGTAGTAGGTAATTTTGCACAAAAGTAACTCAGAGATGCGAGCCGGATTCGAACGCCCGCCGATCCTCTGCATGAAGAGTTCTATAGGTGATGGTATGGGTGAAATGGTTCCGAATGGAGGACCGATCACCCGACTGATCCAGGCAGTCGTCCCCTTTCATAAATAGGTGATGGTGGCCTAGTAGTTGGCCACCATCACGGCTTCAATTAAATACCTAATATACACTTACATTTTCTTTCAGTGTTCCTTCTGGCTCTGCCCCAGCAAGTCAAGTGGAACTGTGGCAACTTTAAGACCAGACCCTGTGGCTGAGCCAACTGCTGATTCCTACCAGAATTTCATCAAGTTTTAAGTAATTTAAACACTAATAAATCATGCTATATATTCCATTGAGTTTATTATTGTGGTTATTTATTGTAAGTATGTATATTTCTTTAGCAAATGTCAGCAACTAGCAACTGATCGATCAAAGCACAACCGAAGCTGCTAACCGCAGAAAGCTGAAATTTGGCATATAGGTTCCTTGGGGAATTGGGGGGTGTTTCTAAGCATAATTCCCGCGGGAACGCTCCGAATTCCACGTGAATGAAGTCACCGTCGGAATAAGCTAGATTGATATAATGCTTTTAGGTATTCGCATCAGTCAAGAATGTTGGCCGCTCTATTTAGCTATAAGTACCTACTAAGCCACAATTTTGCATTTATAGTATTTCCCTTTACATGATTTATTTAACGTTAATCTACCACATATGTAGCGGGAGTGGTGATGATGAGAACAAACTACTTTCTTGGTTAGTTTCAAGTTGATTTATTTCATAATAATTTAGAACGCTTAAATGGGTGAGGCTCACAAGAATGTGCCGTCACACACTGGAAATTCTTGTGAGCATCACCCAATATGTACTTATGTCTACCGAAACGATAATCCATGACACGGCCTATCTCTCTTCCGTGCCGTGCCTTTGGACGATGCCGATGGTGCTGGCACAATCCTCCACGCCTGGAAAGACTATTCCTATATCGACTACGTCGCGATGTACGCCTCTTCATCGTTCAGCTAAAAGGCTGGTTTCAAGCGACCGATTGATTCGCACGTCGCTTTGCCTTCTCTATTAATCAGGTTCCCACGCTTTGCTTCTCCTCTCAACCACTATAAATGGGCCATCATAAGGCGGCGTTAGAGTAGGGCGGAGTATGACGCTTCTTACGCTGTACACATTTCTGTAATTGGCCTTTCCCTTCTTGGACCGAGACAACATTAGCAATACTTAAGTATCTTTCCTTAAACATCTCTGTAAAACTATCGTAGGAACAGTTCCTCATTAAAAAACATTCCTGCGGTAGCCTAATCGGTATTCCATATAATTTCCTCGCAGCGCTATATCCGGTTTCTTCCTGTAAACTATGCTTGTAAACAACTCCTAAGTCCCAACTATAATATGGTAGGAAACTCTTCAACCGAGTTCTCTCTTTCGCTTCTTGCCCAAATACTAGCTATACAGATAGCCATGTAGGCAATACCAGCAATTTTGTAAGGCACTGAAAAGTCCTGCATGCCGCGTGTCTTCTAAATTTTATCTCCATGTTTAGTATCTTCAAAAATGTTCAAACTATTAGCCTGACAGTGACCTTGACAGATCGGATTGCGTATACTACTGCGTTTCTGTCATACTAAAAGTCACTCGAAAACGTGAACGTTTTCGTTTACTCACTTACTCGCTCGTCACTCATTCGTATTAATCAAAATACACTCGCTAAACCTTGTTACAAAACGTACCGTTAGGGGCGCTGTTCAAGTTTTCATACAATCTTGATGTAAACGCAAACGCGGTCGAGAAGTATTTTCCAGGTCCGAAAAATACACTAGAGGTACGGTTTTATGCTAAAAACTAGTAAATACACCTTTTTATTTTTCTTTGTTTATGTACCTATCTATACATACAATAAAGCTAAAGAGGGTCGAAAGTCTGTACATGGGAGTTATTCGAAAAAAAAGTGGTCTGAGGATACTGAGAATCGATAACAGAACACATTCCAACAGTTTTAGATTTTTGTCTGTTTATCTGTTTATCGGTTTATCTGTATATTTGACCGCGCATCACGTGAAAACTACTGGACCGATTTTGATGAAATTTGATATAAAGATAGTTGGAATCCCGAGAAAGGACATAGGCTACTTTTTATCCCAGAAAAACGCAAAGTTCTCGCGGGAACCACCACCACAACACCTATTATTTTTTTAGTGTAAACTGTGTCTTCTGTGCAGCGAATAAATGTCTTTCTTTTTCTTCTATTTATTTGTTTAGGCTATTTATAGTCATTACAATAGTATTTTATCTGTTTTGAAGCATGTTTTAGTTTTGCAACCGTACCAGTTTTCTAACTCTGCTCTACAGATGACGTAGGTATTACAAATTAAAACGCCTTAACAATGACAGTATAGAGATCTTCTACTATCTAAAGTCCCGCGCCTTCACATTTCAAAACGCTTCAATTTTTTTATTATTTTTCAAAAAGCACCACCAACACTCTCAACGCATAGTTGACGGCTGTCTCAGCTCGCACACATGTGTTGAGAGTGTTGGTGGTGTTTTTTAAATACATTGCAGCGTTTTGATATGTGAAGGCGCGGGTCTTTAGATAGGTAGTAGAAGATCTCTACAAAGAAACGAATCAAGGGCGTCATTAAATCATACAAATTAGTCTGTCATGTATTATCTCACACGTTACGCAACTCAATCCAAAGATATTCTTGTTATGGGAGCGAAAGTGTGCGAACTGAATAGTATACCGATTTCCATAAAATGTTTTTAAATATTTTTTTTTTGTATGACGTTATGCTGGTTAAGAAAAAGAAGCAGCGATGGTCACGAGACGACTGTTTTTTTTATATGATTATGATTGCCGAGGGTCGGGGGTTCGGTTCCGGGTCGCACCACTTTTCAAGTTTACTTATGTGCGAAATTCAATTTGAATTTACCACTGAGCTTTTCGGTGAAGGAAAACATCGTGAGGAAACTTGCACGCATCTGCGAAGTAATTTTAAGATGTTTGTGAAGTACCCAACTGGGCCCGCGTGGGACTATAGCCCAAACCCTCTCGTGATGAGAGGCCTGTGCCCAGCAGTGGGACGCAAATAGGCTGTAGTAGTAATAGTAGTTATGATAGTTATTAGCACGTGTATATACCTATTTAGTTTGTATATTTCTTTCTATCTTTATTTATTTAGACAAGCGATCTCAGAAACGGCTCTAACGATTTGGACGAAATTTGTAATACAGGGGTTTTAGAGAGCGACAAGTCGATCTTGCTTGTTCTCGAATCTGAGGAAACTCGGTTTTAGGTATTTTCATCCGAGCAAAACTCAGTCGTCCGTAATGAGAGGAGGCCTGTGCCCAGCGGTGGGACTGAGAAGTAAATAGGCGGATGCGGTGATGGTGTAGGTGGTACTTCTGATTCAAAATATCTGCAAGGCTTTGTAAGCTTATTAGGTCTTAGTGGTCATTTTTAGGGTTCCGAACCTCAAGAGGTAAAAACGGAACCCTTTATAGGATCACTCCTGTGTCTGTCCGACCGTCTGTCACAGTCGATTTTCTCCGAAACTATTGGATCGGTTAAGCTGAAATTTGGTACGTGTATGTAAGTTTGTGACCCAAAGACGGACGTGTAACGAAAATAAATGAATTTTAAACATAGGCCCTATTTTTGCGGGCTAATTCTGAAAAAATATTAATAAAGATTTTCAAACTATATCGTGTGACATATCAAATGAAAGTACTTCTTATGAGGGTCTCAAATATATATTTTTTATATAAAATAGGAAACTATTCAACTACACACCTAAGCGTCGACAATATATTCAACTAAGTACAAAAAAGTTTACAAAAAGACAATGCTTTGAACAGCCTTTAATAACAGTTACTACTAGCCATTAGTGTTTAACTGAATCATCCAAAACTAAACAAGAAATGAGCTCCCAACGATAATCTTCTCTTTCCAAAGAAAACCACTAATTATACGAAAAACGTTTCATTGTTAATCTTTTAAATGGTAGAGGGTAGACACATTGAACTTTATACACCACCATCAGGTTAAGAGGGTTTACTCCGATTGTTGGCAACGTCGCAAATAGCTGTCAAATATTTTACTGTTTTCATTCATTTCTGAATATTACTGAACGAGGACATGAATTATCGCTCTATGGTTGAATAAAACATTAAGTATGGCTTGCGACAGTAATCATAGGAACACGGAATTTTTAGTATTATGGAAGTAATATATTTTGAAAACTTTCCATCACAGTTTCCATGCATTTTAATGTAATCTTATTATTTGAATGCCTAACCAACAAATATAATACGAGACGCGTCATACAACCATAGAATGATCTATTCCTTTTTAATTCAGCAATATTGAGAAATCAATAAAAACAGCGAAACATTCGACAGCTATATGCGACGTTGCCACCTTTCAGGATAAACCCTCTTAAGCATGTCTCACCTTCGACCGCATCGACACTTACCATCAGTAGCAATACCATGAGTTTACAGTGAGCGTACTCGCTAGCGACTACGTAAACGATTTGTATGAAGAATAGTACAGCGCCCCTGGCGGTCACTCGTTGAACTAAAATTCTTCATACAAATCCTTTACGTAAACTTAAAAACCTAATTAGATTCCAATATACGTCAAAAAAACTACCAAAGATGACGGAATGTCACAGTTACACGTGTCATCATCATTGTGACGTTTCAGGAAAAACCAACCTTTTGGTACCTACGAGTACAATAATTATGTTAAAATAAAACTCTATAAGTTATTTAGCCAGTGCATTAGTTAACCTAACCAGTCAAAAAGTTTTTGTGTGATTGAGTATTAAACATACAAGCTTACACATTTATAATATTAGTAAGATTTTTTTAAAACTGACTGGGGACCTGCAATAATAAATAATATTAATTCAGCCCACATGCGTCCCACTGCTGGGCACAGGCCTCCTCTCAAGATAAGAGAGAGATTGGGCTATAATCCTCACGCTGGCCACCATATCCACCATAAAGGTTACCACACATGATCAGTTGTCAAGTTTTGAAGACGTAAGTAAAAATATGTTTGTTTTTTTCCTAAAAATGTAATCGCACATTATGAGAATAATAATTGGTACCAAATGTTATTAAACCCTGAGTTATTGCCATTGTAATTTAAACTTTTCTCCTATAAAAAATATTAATTATTATTATTATTTTGCGACGAGTATTTAAATAAAGATTTTTTATTTAAGAAGGAAAATTAAATGTAGCCTTTAATATTATAAATAAAATAAACAGCTACCTATAACATTTTCAGAAGTGAGAATTTACCGATCCACCTAATATGTCATTTTAATGGCAACACTTTTTTGACGTATGTTGGAATCTAATTAGGTTTTTTAGCTAGCGAGTACGGTCACTGTAAACTCATGGCAGTGCTACAGGTGATATCGTGGTCAAATACTTGCTTATAATAATAAAAAATTAAATGAAAAAATACTGCATGATTTAAAGTTCACTTAGACAGATTTAGTGTCAACTAATTGTAAAAAGGAAAGTCTTGTAATTTCTTTAAATTTTTATGTATTTTAGTTATTTTTAAGTTATTTGGAAAATAAAATGTTTGTTGATATTGTCACTACTACTACTACTACTACAGCCTATTTGCGTCCCACTGCTGTACACAGGCCTCCTCTCATCACGAGAGGGTTTGGGCTATAGTCCCCACGCGGGCCCAGTGCAGATTGGGACTTCACACACATCTTTGAATTGCTTCGCAGATGCGTGCAGGTTTCCTCACGATGTTGTCACTGTATCTATATAAAAATTGGACGAACAAGTAGGTAGAGTATATAAATCTTTTGATTCTTCGTCAAAAGCAGACTTCAACATCAAAAAACCTCTCCCGTTTCGTTTTTAAACTCCCACGTCGGTAATTAGACTAATTATGCAACTGTACCGATTACCGAGGAAGAGTCGATAATCTCTAATAGTAATTATGGGAGTCATTGTTGTATTGTGGTGTACGTAAGTCTTCCTTTTTACTCTTCAGTAAAACTGTTAGTTTCATCAGAACAAGTGAAAGAAAATCTTCAATTAAATACTCATTGTGATTTTCTTTTAGAGTTTCTTGAAGAAATTTCCATATTGAGCTCTAAGCCTCTCTTCTGAAGCCGTGGTGGCCTAGTTGGTTCGACCTACCGCCTCTCATGCAGAGGGTCGGGGGTTCGATTCCGGCTCGCACCTCTAAGTTTACTTATGTGCGAAATTCAATTTGAATTTACCACTGAGCTTTTCTGTGAAGGAAAACATCGTGAGGAAACCTGCACTCATCTGCGAAGTAATTCAAAGATGTGTGTTGAAGTCACCAATCCGCACTGAGCCTGCGTGGAGAGTATAGCCCAAACCCTCTCGTGATGAGAGGAGGCCTGTGCCCAGCAGTGAGACGCAAATAGGCTGAAGTAGTGAACATTTTACTTATCCACAGATACATCAACCTATGTTTTGAAAGATTGCATCTAAAACTTATAAATGGCTGAATATTTTCAGAGTGCTTTGAGATAAAAAATATCTGTCCTTTCTTTAAATTCCACCCAACTTTGAAAATATCTAAAAAAAAAACTTGTAATAGTAAAAATTATTCATACTAATATTTTATAAATGTGAAAGTGTATTTGTTTGTTTGTTTGTTTGTCCTTCCTTCACGTCGTGACGAGTGGAGTGATTTGAATGAAATTTGGTATGAATATAGTCTGAGACCCGGGCAATAACATAGGATAGTTTTTATTCCGATATTTCTACGGGAACAGGTTTTCCACGGGTCAAACCATATATGTATAAGTAGTATAAGTATCATCGGGTACGCAAATTCTTAGTCTACGCGGGACGAAGTCGCGGGCATCGGCTAGTATATAAAAATAAATTTCTGAACCATAATATTTTCTTTCCCTCCTCGTGACCTCGTGAAAGTCGCGGGAAACCGGTGGAAGCAGGTGGCACAGGACCGGTCGGAGTGGCGAGCCTTGGGGGAGGCCTATGTCCAGCAGTGGACGTCTTTCGGCTGAAATGATGATGATGATGATGAATATTTTCTTTCCTATGAATAATAAATGTAATAATACACATATTTATCGGAAAGATTCCATTTCATAACGTTTAATTCACATTTAAATGTAGATATATTTTATTGGACTTCAAAACAAGTCGAGATTTGAAGCAAAGATCTCGTATTTTTTTTATACCAATTGCATAGGCAAACGAGCGCACAGCCCATCTGATTGTAAGTGGTCACCGCGGCCCATGGACACCGAAATCCAATGATCCCCCATTAAGAAACCATAAGATCTCGAATGCGTAGCCTGCCCTGAGGCCTAAGATGGAATGCCTCTGTGCCAGAAATTTCACCTTCAAGATCTCGTAAAATAATGTTTAATCAAACATTTTACTAGCCGAGACATTGCAGGCATTGCAGTAAACGTTTCTAGGTTGTGTTTGTAACTATTGTGGTTAAATAAACGGTAAAATAACCAACTTCCTTTGTTTACCTAGAATAAAGGAAGATGAGCTTACTTCCTATAGAAGGGAAATTAAAAGGCGGAACGGATATTCATTTTGTGATGAAAAGTATTCTCATGCACTTAATTACTACTACTACTACTACTACAGCGTATTTGCGTCCCAGTGCTGGGCACAGGCCTCCCCTCATCATGAGAGGGTTTGGCCTATAGTCCCCACGCGGGCCCAGTGCGGATTGGGGACTTCACACACATCTTTGAATTGCTTCGCACTTACCTTATCTTTTGCTTTCGCGCTTTGTACTTAATTAAGGTACTAATAATTATGTTGAACGATGTAACGATCCCTTCGCCTTCTGCCTTGAAGCTATATAAGCAAATCTATTATTTACACATTGAAACTAAACAAAAGCATCTAACAAGAAACTTCCATATTTTTCCGATTTCACACTACTATTTCAGCCTATTTGCGTCCCACTGCTGGACACAGGCCTCCTCTCATCACGAGAGGGTTTGGGCTATAGTCCCCACGCGGGCCCAGTGCGGATTGGGAACTTCACACACATCTTTGAATTACTTCGCAGATGCGTGCAGGTTTCCTCGCGATGTTTTCCTTCACCGAAAAGCTAAATAAAAAAAAAATGTGGTAAATTCAAATTGAATTTCGCACATAAGTAAACTTAGAGGTGCGAGCCGGAATCGAACCCCCGACCCTCTGCATGAGAGTCGGGAGGTCTAACCACTAGGCCACCGCGGCTTCCGATTTCACTTTACGTTTCAACAATTGCAAATTTCTCTCCATCCTGACCCGGGGGATCAAAATTATCATAACATAAGATACCTACGTGACAATTCATGTACGCAGTGCCCTCCTTTAATAATGACAACCACGCCACGATTGCAAGTGACAGTTACGAGTACCTTCTTATAAATCAGTGGTACCCAACCTTTTTTTATGAGGGACCATTATGATTGCGTTACCTTTAGCAAGGACCACAAGATTAAAAAATACTTCAGATAGTTTATTAAGTAATTCAAAGATGTGTGTGAAGTCCGTGCTGGGTTCGCGTGGGGACTATAGCCCAAACCCTCTTGTGATGAGAGGAGGCCTGTGCCTAGCAGTGCGACGCAAATAGGCTGTAGTAGTAGACTAGTAGTAGTAGTAGTAGAAAACTCTTAATTCCGCTGACTGTCAGATTGATGACGACGCACAGCCGAAACCACTGGTAGTAGGAAGCTGAAATTTGGCATGTAGGTTCCTTGGGGAGTGTGGAGGAGCACTAAGGAGATTTTCCGAAATTCCCACGGGAACGGAAAAAAGAAAGACGCGGGCAACAGTTCGTGATCTATCTATACTACTAATAATAAGTCTGTAGAAGAAATTGCGTCTAAAACGACAGAATATTTAATAGTACTACATACAGAATGGCCACGGAATCACCCGCCTGAATCTAGCCGGCGCGCAACTCGCGCCCAACTCGCCCTTACCGTCATTTGTTTAATTCGGAGATGGTGAGTAAATCGTTGGCCCGGTACTGGTACACACACATTTATAAGTGTACAGACGTACACTTATAAACGTCGCACGCACACAGACGTCCTCGCGCGCAACCATTGACACTTCATGCGAATTGTGTTCGAAATCGTGTTTTTATAGGCCTTATCCGCCGTGTGTCTAAATTTTGAAAATTAAAAGAAAATATCAAGTCGTGGGGACTATAAACGGTACTGAACACAGAATAACGATTTAAAAAAAATCGTCTGTATGTATGTTTGCATTTAACTCGAAAACTACTGGACGGATTGCAACAAAATTTGGTATGGGGGTACTTTATAACACTGGTCATCATATAGGCTACTTTTATCCCGGAAAAAACGCATAGTTCCGCGGGAACGCTATTTCCGAATTCCACGCGGACGAAGTCGCAGGCAGAAGCTAGTTATTTTTATAAGACAGTAGAGTAAATATGTTTTTTTTTAATAGAGACATGTTTATTGTGGCATTTGGGTGGCAAATGAGCACACAGCCCACCTGATGGTAAGTAGGTATTCACTGTGGCCCATGACGAGTGAAATGCAGCATCGTAGCAAGATCGTGCGCCAGCGCAATTACAATTAAAATACCAGTGATTTACTAACGTCATAAATGTTTTGCCACTTGTGATGACAGCTTGAAATCCATCTATAAATTATAACTAATATTATAAATGTGAAAGTGTGTTTGTTTGTTTGTCCTTCACGTCGCAACGAGTGGACCGATTTGGATGAAATTTGGTATGGAGATAGTTTAAGACCCGGGCAATAACATAGGTTACTTTTCAATACGTCTATAACTGTCTATATGTATAGTATCATCGGGTACACAAATTCTAAGTCTACGCGGGACGAAGTTCGCGGGCATCGGCTAGTTTTTAATGTTACCTTTTCAACGCTTTCATATTTGAATGAAGTGACAGTCAGACACCAAGCATGAGAATTTAACGTAATATATGAATGAATACAATAGAACTAAAACATTACCTACTTATACATGTACTTAAAGGTCAGCTGGAAGAAATCTCTTAAACGTATAAGCTCGCCTTTTATACATATGTCTCTGTACTGTAAAAGTGTAAACTATATTTTTGTGTATATATTTTTGTACAATAGGTAAAGTCTAAAGTGTTACTTACATTTTATTAATGATCAAAGTGCACCTTAGCTTAGACAAGGTTTCGTTGGCGTTGGTGGTAAGCACGGCGTCCAAAGGGTAAAAGCAACCTGTCGGTCTGATAGGCTTTCACGGCCAAATTGATGAACCGATTTTGACGAAATTTGGTATGTACTTACTTCAAAGAAGGTCATATACTATACTTTTTATTTCGTAAAAACGCATAGTTAGTTCCCGTGTGTAAATACTTGTTTGCGTACAGTATCTAGTTTTCATCATCATCATCATGGCGAGCCTTGGAGGAGGCCTATGTCCAGCAGTGGACGCTTTCGGCTGGAATAATGATGATGATATACCAAAATAATAATAAGTATACTTTATTATTACCGCTTGTAAATTATTGTTCAATAATGTAATGAATGACAGTGTATGTTTAATACAAATAAAGAACTATGAACTATGATGATGATGATGATGATGATGACGATAGATTTCACGCCATAAAAACAAAGTGCAAATGTAAGTAAGTATATCAGTGATAATGATAAACACACAAAAAGAACGCTGCAAGTGTTTGTGGCATTTAAGAGTGAAACTGGAGCATCACGCAACCTGCGTAATACAGTCAGCAGCAGAAGTAGATAAGCTGTCCAGGTGTTCAAAATGACCTACACACGCCCTTAACGTCTTAAGAATAAGGTCGTGTGTAGGTCATTTTGAACACCTGGACAGCTTATCTACTTCTGCTGCTGACTGTACATACTCGTAGAACAAAAACAAATGTCACTGCCGCAATTAGGTATATCTCGTCTTAATCATAGCTTAATTCAATTTCATTTAATTGAGATTTATTTCAAACAGGAACATTTTGATCCAAAATTTATTTATCACGTTTAACCATTGACCTAGATACCTAATAACATATGGACGAACAGTGCCTAATAGAATATGTCAAAATATATGGAGCAAACTGACATTAGAAAATACATTCCAATCCAATATGCTAATAAAGCCTCTTTATAATATGTGTCAAGATAAATATTTTATACAAAAGTAAACCTAACACTATAAGACTTAAGTGACAAATTTACTGAGCGCGCCCGCCGCAAAACGGGTGCCCGAACAACTCGGGCACCCGTTTTGACGGGCTATTGTTTTCCGGCCAATTGTGAATCCTTACTTATAACAGCAGACACTTAGACGCAGCAACTAGCTAACAATTACTTTCCTCAGTTTGCAATTACCGACACGGAGGCGCATTCCTGGGGCGAACCGCCATTTTGAAAACGAAAACTTATTATGATTGACAGTACGATTACCTTGCATCTCGTTTTCCTATGAGAAAAAGAATAAATCCATATTAATCCATATTTTTCCACTAGCTTCTGCCCGCGACTCCGCCCGCGGCCCCGCGTGGAATTCGGTTATCGCGCTCCCGCGGGAACTATGCGTTTTCCCGGGATAAAGCCTATGTCTCGTCCCGGGACCCCAACTATCTCCATGCCAAATTTCTTCGGTCCAGCGGTTGAAGCGTGAAGAGGTAACAGACAGACACAGGCAGACAGAGTTACTACTTTCGCATTTATAATATAAGTATGGATACTAGGGTTGCCAGATGCAGTCAACACAATTCCGGGACAATTCGAGGGTTACGTTTTCGGTTGCTATGAATATGTACGAATTTTTTTTTATATATAAATAACAACATCGCAAACGCACACATAATATATCTATGATTTTTTTCACATGTTGTTAGGTCCTCTGAGAATACTTTATACACAAGTTTGCAACTTTCAAAACCCTGTAGATACTAGTCGAGAAATTGCGAAAGTTTTCAGATAGTTCGAAAAAACTAAGTTAAAGTCTTGTTTTTTTAGGGGTCGTTGCTTCTAAGTTTGTAAATTTAACTAATGTGCTATAATCAGATCAGATCTTTTGGTTGCGGAGATAGAGCAACTCCGTGATAGTTTTTTTAATTCACGATTTTTTCAGTTTTTTTCCCAAGAAAGCATTTTTTAGGACTTGTTTCGTAGAATTTTCTATAGTTGAGTAAAACTACAATTTAAGCCTAATTTGAGTAGGTACTCCTATTTTGGTTGCAGAGATGGAGATAGAACTAGTCAAAAATGGGCAATTTTTTCAAAAAGTTGACGTCTTAGGATCATTTTCCGAGACACGTATCGGCTCAATTAATGTCCCTGAAGAAAAGTAATAAAAGAAAAATGTGTTGGTGATACGTTAGGGTAATTGAGGGCAACCCTCCAATTGTACAGGCACGAAAAAAATGTTTATCTTTGACTAGCTCTATCTCCAAGCAACCAAAAGACCAAAAGTACCCAAATTAGGCTTAAATTGTAGCAATATTGGTCAACTTCATAAAAATCTGTAAGACAATACCTGGAAAATGCTTTCTTTAACTAATTTACTGTCAAGAAATGAAAAAAGTGAAAAAATCCTCAATAAAAAAATATCTTTGAGAAGCTCTATCTCCACAACCAAACAAACACAACAAGACCAAAGGCCGGGTTTGGCTCTGATTATAGCAAATTTAGTTAACTTTACAAATGTAGAAGGAGCAATCACTTAACAATTCTTCCTAAAGTTATTTTTTGCGAGCTATCTGAAAAATTACGCAATTAATTTCTCGACTACTAGAGGATTTTGAAAGTTGCAAACTGGTGTATAACTAACTACTCTCAGGGTCTCAGGGGACCTAACAACATATTAAAAAATCTTAGATATATGCGCGTTTACAACGTTATTTGTATATAAATGAGGAATTTTGAGTAACAGGATATAAAAAAAATCATTTTATATTTTCGTACGTTACATATTCCTACCAACCGAAAACGAAACCCTGATTTGCGACGTTTTAAAATTAAAGTGCAGATTAATACCGTTTACAATTATATTAAATAAATGTATTGGTACTAAGTTTAAAAGATGGAAGAGAATTTAAGGTATTGAATCTAAGACCTTAGAGATGTTAGAGATGTATTAAAGAGACTAGAAAAAACTTATTTGATAAAAAAATAATCTGTTACGTGGTACGTGGTCGTACCTATTCGTAATCCGGGACTATAAAGTGTAATTCCTGGACACGGGACAAGACCCGAAATTCCGGGACAATCCCGGAAATCCCGGCCATCTGGCAACCCTAATGGATACCCATATCCATACTAATATATCCATATCCATATTAATATTATAAATGCGAAAGTAACTCTGTCTGTATGTCTGTCTGTCTGTTACCTCTTCACGCTTCAACCGCTGGACCGAGTGAGATGAAATTTGACATGGAGATAGTTGGGGTCACGGGAAAGGACATAGGCTACTTTTTATCCCGGAAAAACTCATAGTTCCCGCGGGAACGCGATAACCGAATTCCACGCGGGCGAAGTCGCGGGCAGAAGCTAGTAATATTATAAATGCGAAAGTAACTCTGTCTGTTATATATAACAGAAGCGTGAAGAGGTATACCTCTTCACGCTTCAACCGCTTGACCGCTTTGGATGAAATTTGGTATGAAGATAGTTGAAGTCCCAGGAAAGGACATCGGCTACTTTTTATCCCGGAAAAACGCATAGTGCCCGCGGGAACGTGATAACCGAATTCCACGCGGGCGAAGTCGCGGGCAGAAGCTAGTAATGAGCATAAATGGACTAGTTTTAGAAACTGTGAAAAATGTATAATGTTTTAAGATCAGCTGTTGTGCGATTGTAATTAATTAGACTGGTGTAGGTCGCAAGAATCCAATGGACGCGTGGGGCGGGGCAGAGGACCAGTCTGTGTGGCGAAGCTTTGGGAAAACCTATGTCTAGCAGTGGACGTGTATCGGTTTAGACGATGCTGATTAACACGTTATAAATGACACTAGATTAATTTATCCTTTTCTCATCTTCCAGATAACAGTGACAGCGACATGCGCCAGAGAACACGACACGACACAAGAGCTGGCCGAAAGAAAATCTGACAAACGGACAAAGAGAGAATCCGCCGTGCTCATAGACGGCTACCCCACCAACACCTTCAAACCGAAACCAGCAGACATCATCGTCAGAAGGTTATCCAAGGCAAAGTACCGCAAGCCAAAACCGAAGTACGGCCCGCCGAGACCAAAGTACGGCCCGCCACCTAAAGGCCGAAAGACTACGAAACCCGTGAAGAAGTATAGGAGGAAGCAGATAAGATCTAATAAGTCAAAGAAGCGAGTTCCGAAACCTCAACATACGAAACCATATTACGGTCTACCGCAAACATCCCGACCGTACCCCTACTACACAGCTGAGCCAGTAGGATTTGCTGAGCCTCCTAAGGACTTGACAGAACATCCCAAGCAACACAGCTACGGGGAGCCTCCTGTGGATTCCTACGGAGCTCCTCTGTCGCCTGCAATCCGGAACGTCCCAGAGTCCTACGCGGAAACCAATGACTACAACAAAGTATTCGGACAACAGCAGCAGTCTTTCAATAGCTACCAACAGGACTTGAACGTAGATAACATCAACTCGAACACGTTACACTTTCCGATTTATTCTGCGGCTATTAAACACGGTGCGCCGGTAAACTACGATGACTTCAATCTGAAATCTTACGAGGACGTCTATAAGCAGAGCCCGCAGGAGGATCATCATGAAAACCACAGATCGAAGCTACATGCGCCGGGTTTAGAGAAGAATAAGCCTTGGAAGTCTAAAGTAAAGGGTCGGGAGCATGTGTTGGTGGGAGGGCAATACGCGGAGCCGCCGGCGCGGCTCGTGCCGAGTTTCCAACCTAGCGCCTCCTTCTTCGAGGGAGTCGAGGACTTCTCGCCGCTCAAGTACCTCGACTCCGACGTGGCTGCCTCTGCCGCCATCTCCCCTTATGTCAACTACAAAAACAGCAACATGGCGTTCAGTCCACAAAACCTCAACGACGCCTTCAGTTTATAAACTGCGTGAGCAAACGTTACTAAGGCCTGTGATACACATGCCTGTGGCCAGCACGCCAGGGGGTACATGATTAGCTGATATCAGATTATTTCCTGAAATAGCCAATCATGTACCTGCATGCCAAGCTACACGCAAGTGTATCAAAGGTCTAACTGTTAGTAAAACTAACTGCTTTACTACGTCATACCTTTACATTTCTTGGAAACTGTAGTTCAATTATATGTAAATTTCTGGAGTATTAGCCGTAAGTGTTATTTATAATAAAAAGTAATATTTAACGATAATATTTTAGTTTCGAAGTAGGCAATGAAAGAGAGTATTCCATAATTGCTTAATTCTTCCTAGAAACTTTTCCAATGCTCGCACTTTCATAGAGCAAAGAGGACATAAATAAATGGAATAATTAAAGTGTTAAATGAAACCAACGATAAAACTAAACAAGTACTATATTATCGGAAGCTTCAAGAAACGTTCTATCAAAATCTTACGACGTAGGTGGCGTCTTAACACAAATTATCACAAACAATAGTAAACTATATTAATCTAAAATAGCGCTGTCGACATGTTTCGTATCCACACACCCTTTAAATTGCTTAAATACAATGTATTTACATGGAGTCTGCATTCCTAGGAGATCTTTCAAGATTCGCCCGTAACTAGGCTGATCTAGCTGCATCACAAAATGAATTTGCTGAGACGAATTATTTTAAAAGCGCCCGAAAAAGTGATATCGCTAAGGTCAACGCAGTTCCTGACACCGTTTTCATTTCACGTTTGTATTCGTCTATAGGTACACATTTTGCTTATTTACCGATCATCGTTGCTTTTTCGTTTCCCTTGGCGTCTGCGCCTGGGCTATAAGCGCGTGCCTGAGTACGCGTCTTTTTCTCCGCGCGTTGCCGCACGCTGCCCTGGCCGCTTCGCAGGCGCAATGCGCGGCTTGCTTGGTGGCCGAGCACTCCGCGCATGCGCACTGAAGCTTATGCTGCAGATGGGCTAACCGGGCCCGCGCCTCCGACAGGTTATGACACTTCTCCTGAAGCCCATACTTCGTCTTGTCCAACACGCTGTGCGCAGCCTTCTCCAACTGAGCAGCCAGCTGCGTCGATTGTACCATCAGCTTGTGCTGCGAAGGAATCAAAATAATTCGCAAATTCAAACGCCACGTTTTAGTTTACATATTTTTATTTATAAAAAAATACAGCTTTATGTAGTCTTGATACACGCTATCCACCATTAAGACTATTACGTTTTTATGAACATTTGCAGCTTTTGCGCTTGCTCCAGAGTATCGGGATGCATGACAGCGCTGTTGCCGCCAGTATGAACGAACACATCGACAAGCAGATCATTTTAAATCGATATTTCTAATCAATGCTCTTCAACTATTTTATCGATTTTTATATTTTCAAATAATGACACTTCTTTCTTCAACTCTTCTACCAGTCCAGTCCCTAAAAAGAGGAGAAATGTTTTACAAAGTGCGTCATGAAGAAGTTCTCCAACAATAACTACCAAATTTTCTTGGACTAGGAAGTTACACAGGGCAAAATTTTAATTGGTAGTAAATTACACTTCGTAAAACTGACTCCGGACTTGAAGTGGTAGAAATTGTTGAAGAGAAGTCTCATTAATTATTCTTAGTGAAACCCCTTATAAAAACATTCAATACATTCTTATAATCTTATGCCAGTTTGTCTACGTTATAACCAGTGATCGGATATTTGGATTCTCCCTCGCGGGATATCAAGTAGAAAAGTTAATATAGATACGACAGTTTCCCGCGAAGTTGAACAAATCGTTCAAAAATAAAAAAACCGGAAATTTGGATTAGACACGGGGTGAACGACCTCAATCATTATGTTAGTATGGATATGCCCCGGGAATCCGGGCTTTATGTTGTTAGAAAAGGCAAAAAAATACACAATGTGTTTATTTGATTACACTTTAAAACATCTAAGTAGCTGATAGACACGCGTACTTACTCGCCAGCTCATTTGCTGCCACCAAATGGGCACATTTTGTATCGTTTGGATAAAAGTTCGGCGAGTAAGTACGCGTGTCTATCAGCTAATTTATGGTTACATTGTAGTAACAAATCAATGTCAAGATTTTAAAGTATTTTTCCCATCATGACAGATATGTATAAGCTAATACTTTGTGGAGGTTTATATATTTTTGGCTTAAAATAATGTGTAGAGATTAGGAAAAGAATAGAAGTTTTTGTCTAAACTGGTTGCCATGTAAGAGTAAAAAATCCCTTACAGGCAATTTAAATTGTTTTTAGGGCTCCGAACCTCAAGAGGTAAAAACGGAACCCTTATAGGATCACTCGTGAGTCTGTCCGTCCGTCTGTCACAGTCGATTTTCTCCGAAACTACTGGACAGATTAAGTTGAAATTTGGTACGTATATGTAAGTTTGTAACCCAAAGACGGACGTGTAACGAAAATAAATGAATTTTAAACATAGACCCTATTTTTGGGGGGTAAATTTGAAAAAATATTAATGAAGTTTTTCAAACTATATCGTGTAACATATCAAATGAAAGTACTTCTTATGAGGATCTCAAATATATATTTTTTATTCCCTTTTTTGTCAATACTTTTCCAGTTATTCAAGAAAATAGGCGAAAAATGATCATTCCCCCCCCCCCCCCCTTATCTCCAAAACTACTGGACCAAAAATTAATGACGATAGTTATTAACCTTTAGATTACAGAAAAATTATAAAGAAGTCCATGGTATTTGAAATCTATCATATAAAAGAGCTTATCTTGTGAAACGGTATGAAAATGACGTCATTGAAAATAATCAAGGGTCGGAACCCTCTCCACGCGAGTTTAACTCGCTTCTTGGCCGGTTTTTTATTTTTGAACGATTTGTTCAACTTCGCGGGAAACTGTCGTATCTATATTAACTTTTCTACTTGATATCCCGCGCGGGAGAATCCAAATATCCGATCACTGGTGATGAAGCAGGGAGGGTAAAATCTCAAATAGTTGTTTTATAGAAAAAAATAATTAAACTTAGAAGGACAACCTTCATACAAATTATCATACGTCCGAAATAAGTGTTAAATGCGATAATAGATGTCGCTGCCTAGGTAGCCTGTATGGAGATTTGAAGCGCATCGATAAAACTCACGTCGGCCGCATGCGGCTGGGATCGATTGCAGGGGATGACAGAGCACTTTTAGAGATAGACGGTTCATATCCCTAGTAACGTTTCGAATCGAGCTTATACATACATACACACAAACATAAAATCACGCCTTTTCCCATAGGGATAGGCAGAAACCACTTCTTTCCATTTGCTACGATTCCTACATACCTCTCTCTCTTCTTCAACTTTCATTCATCGAGCTTATCACTGGATATATCAACAAGAGCTGGTCGTTTCTGTACCTGCGCCGTGGCCTGCTGCGCCGCTTGCACCGCCGCCGCCACCGTTCCCTGCTGCTGATGCACCGCGGCCGTGTTCTCAGCGACCACCGCCTCCGCCTCTTTCACCTCTTGCTGGAGCTGTTCCACCACGGCTTGCTTGCCCGCGAGCGCCGCCTCGGCAGCCTTGGCTGCTTGCAACGCTTTCTCCGCTAGTTGAGTTTTCACCTGCCACAAAATCCATATTATAAGCACAGAATACCCGCCGCAACCGAATCACCCGCCTGATCTAGCCCGCGCGCAGTTCGCGCCCAACTCGCCTTACCGTCATTTGTTTCATCCGGAGATAGAGAGTGAATCGTTGACCCGCGTAGTGGTACACCCACATTTACAAGTGTACAGACGTCCTCGCACGCACACAGATGTCCTCGCACGCAAACATTGGCACTTCATTCGAATTGTGTTCGAAATCGTGCTTTTATAGGCCGTGTCCGCCGTGTGCTATAAGGAGATAACTCGCACTAAGGTATACTGTAAAACCTATTCAGCCTGCCAGTTGACTTGAATTGGTAAAAAAAAATCTAACCTCAAACGGTACAGTGAAAGTTACGTCTGTCTCTGTCTGTTACCTCTTCACGCTTAATCAGCTGGATCGATTTAAATGAAATTTGGTATGAAGGTAGTTTGAGTCCGGAAATACATACCTATGTATTTCCCCGGGACTACTACTATTTATCCCGATAAGCTACTTTTTATCCAGATAAACGCATGGTTCTCGCGCGTAATTACACAATTATATTTGTGATAATATGATTTACCAACTCTGTCCATTGGATTGTTTTTAACAATCCATTGCTCATATTTTTTACTAGGCGCCTTGGTTTCTTTTGGTACATACATACATAGGTTAATCTAAATAAATTGAGGTAGTTTACCACACATTTGGAACGTACATAAGACAACGGTTAAAAATATATATGCGCGGCCTTGTTGACTGGTAGGACTGTTCTATATTTAATAACCTATGGAGGTCCAAGAATCTCCAGCAGTGCATTTTTAACTGAATATGCCAGAATCCTTGCTTCCCGAGCACAACTTAAGCTTTCCTAAAACTCTTGACAGTGACTTTCCTCATCATACGCGCCGTTCTTCCCTCTCGGCTGCCCTCTGAGTGAGCTCCAGTGGGCACCTATGAAGGACACCGTAGTTTCGCCACTGGCGTTGGAAACTGCGTTCGAGTTGGTGATTGTAGGGATGTATAGCTGTCAATGTCAAAGCTCGCAAAATGGCCGACGCCGAATGCCACTAGCCCCCCTACCCTATTCGCTGTGTGCAAAGTCAGTGGTGGGCGGCACGAAAAGGATCGCAGCGTGTCACATGGCCAAATATAAAATTTCCGACGGTCACGAGTGAAGTGAACTGTCACTACTGCGTATTTATTTGCATTGCATTTAGTAGAGATCTTCTACTATCTAAAGTCCCGCGCCTTCACGTTTCAAAACGCTACAATATTTTTATTATTATTTAAAAAGCACCACCAACATTCTCAACGCATAGTTGATGGCTGTCTCAGCACGAACACATGTGTTGAGAGTGTTGGTGGTGCTTTTTAAACACATTGAAGCGTTTTGAAATGTGAAGGCGCGGGACTTTAGATAGTAGAAGATCTCTACATCTGGAGCGAGTGATGTCATCCGAGACTTCTTTTGTCTTCATCTCTCGTCATGAGGTTAGATAAAGAGACATACAAGTCTTTTAAGCCACAAATTGTCACAGAGTTGGTTCGACTTATATTAGATGGTCCATAATCCATTGACCAAAGAGTATAGTTGCATATTGCGCCGCCGACCTTGGCATCCGCTAGTTGGCGCTGTCGTCATGAACACTGCCAACAGCGGATTTTTCATTATTAGCGGTGACCCTTATTGAGAACGGACCGCATGGGTTCTTTCCATTCACTCATTGCCCTTTCCCTGTTACCTGCACTACAGGCGCTCGATAAAGGTGTTAATGCGCCGAAATTAGGAAGTTACGCAAGCATATGTATTCTGCGGCGAATTAGCTAGATGCCACAGCATCGATAACACTATTATGCTGGCTGTAGCAAGCGAGGAGCCGAGATAAAGATGTCGTGACGCTGTGAGTCTATTAGAGTTGCTATAATTTAGTTGGTTTTAATCTTGTACCAGTGCCATTGTGCGGTTGGAGATAATACTTTACATACAAGAAATAATACAAGCTAGGTTTATGTTATTGGGGTCTTGTAGGGCCATTTATGTGTAATCTCGACCATATTGCTGATCTATTGTGACGGCCCTTTGTAGGTATTTTCTTATAGTTCAACATAAATACACGTTGAGTACAAGTTCGAGATTCTTTGGGCGGTGATGTTTTGTATTGATAGAATCAGGTGTTGAGTTCTTTGCGGAAATTCATAACGAGATGACAAGGAATTACTTTGCCTTTCCGCTACAAATTCTGATATCGAATTTGTAGCGGAAAAGTTCGTTGTTCGTTGTCATCTATAATGTTTTGTATGTCTCCGGGTGTATAATGTGACTACCTAGGTGGATGCTTCTTTTGTGAATACTCGAAGTTTCCTAAATATCATAAAACATAAAGGGTGTGATAGCGTTACCATATGCGCGGCCTGCGCGCCCGCCGCGTTCTGTGCCGCGTGCGCTGCCTTAGCCTCGGCGGCGGCCTTCTGCGCGATACTCGACGCACACTTGGGTTTACAGTCGCGTGGGTTCGCCTCCCTCGCACTTTGCTCCTTGGGTGCCTTTAGAACAATAAATACTATCTGTGTACAATTACGCTCTGCGTGATAGAATCAGAAATGAGGATATCCGCAGTAGAACTAGGGTCACCGACATAGCCCGAAGACTTGCGAGCCTTAAGTGGCAGTGGGCGGGGCACATTGCTCGCAGGTCTGATGGCCGATGGGGCCGGAAAGTTCTCGAGTGGCGTCCGCGAACCGGGAGACGAGCTGTCGGTAGGCCTCCAACAATATGGAGCGACGACCTCGTGAAGGTCGCGGGAAACCGGTGGAAGCAAGTAGCATAGGACCGGTCTGAGTGGCGTGCCTTGGGGGAGGCCTATATCCAGCAGTGGACGTCCTTCTGCTGAAATGAAGATGATGATGATGATGTGTACAATTATCGCTCCACCTTGTTGGAGGCCTACCGATAGCTCGTCTTCCGGTACGCGGACGCCATTCGAGAACTAACTGGTCCCATCGGCCGTCAGTTCTACGAGAAATGTGCCACCTGATGACCTGGTGAAGGTCGCGGAACGTGGGTGGATACGAGCGGTACAGGAACTGTCGAAGTGGCGAGCCTTGGGGGAGACCTATTCTAGCTGTAGACGTCTTTCGGCTGAAATGATGATGATAATACATAGAGATCACAATCCTTTTTGTACATCTTTATGTAATTTTATTTCGGCTTTACTGAAAATCAGCAGAATAGTTCATGTGGTTACATACTTCTTTGCGAAATAAACTTATTTAACTTGGAATTCTATAAACTAGAGCACGACACAACTTAGAAAGCGCGTGGTGACGCATAGTCTATTATTGCTTAACCAGCCTTGAGTCCAAAAACTTATATACTAATTGAATCAATTAGATGGTCTGACTTTTCGGAATCTATGTAACATCCCTACCTACCTACTGTGTTAAGACCTATCAATTTTAACAGAAATGATGATTTTGTATTTATTTTTTACCCAAATGCGCCAGAAGATGGTCTTTTTAACCGACTTCAAAAAAGGAGGTTCTCAGTAGTCAGACCCGTACGCTCGTATGTAAGTATGTATGTTTGTCCGCGATTATCTCGCGTTTAGCTGAATCGATTCTGATGCGATTTTCACAAATAGATAGAGTGGTTCCCGAGGAAGGTTTTAGTATATAATTTACTATGTTTTTTCCAGTGTATATTTTTCTTTGGCACACACTGCGTAGCCAAAATGGCTTGACGGATTTTCGCTTGTGAGAACAGTTGTCGTTAGATTCGTCTCGATTATGAGATGACGGTTTATTAAAAGTTTGTACAGCCTTTTCTTTGGCTATTACTGAACGTACCTGCTCTGGCAGGTGTGCCCGCTGATTCTCCGACGATCTCCTGCTAGGAAAGCCCTGCACTGCCACCGTCAGAAGAATCAACAATACACAGAGTCTCATAATAACTAAGTTGCTGGCACAAATCCTGGCTCTATGTCCCTTAACAACTACATCTAGGACATATTTGCTTCGTAGAATGGTGGATAAAAAATTTTCATTGCTGTAACAAACAAATTACTATCAGATGTCTGACAGCTTGACACTGACTATTGGTGACCAGAAGACATGGGTCCAGTGACATATAATCTCTTTTGTGCGCTCTTAACTTGCTCTTATTAATTGTCTATGATCTTAACATACCTATTTGCAGGAAAGTAGTGACTAATCGACCGAGCGAAGCTTCTCCATTTCAACTTGGCCTGAAATTGTTATATGTAGTCTGAGAACATATCTAAGACAGTCTGAGAATGGTCTGAGATGTCTGAGACCAACACTTATCACCACCTTCCGTAACCAATACGAATGCAAATGGAGTGTGGAATGTGTCTTGGTTGGTATGCAAATAATGCAATGTTTGAGAACATAACTGGCATACCAGATGTTGAAGTTCTTTAATTTTTAAAACAATAATCCTTCTGAATGTCAAAATTTGGACATACATGTCATGGCATTATTTTCTTTGTAAAAAATGTTTTTTTAAATCGAGGGATTGGTAAAAATTATGTGTTTGCAAACGGCTGGCTAGGCCCAGGGTCGCTGTTTACATTGATTTTCATCAGGCGGTGTCTGGAGCAAATCAATCTGAGGTAAGGATAACCCTAATCCATACTTATTAATACATATGCAAGGGTAACTATGTATTTCTGTCTGTCTGTTAACTCTACACGCGTATGGTGATAGTTGGAGTCCCGGGGAAGGATATATGCTTCTTTTTATCCCCGGAAACGAATAGTTCCCGCGAGAACGCGATAAACGAATCCCATGTCGGCGAAGTCGCAGCCAGAAGCCTTATAGGTTTTTCTGTAATCCACTGTTAAAGCCCTATCCTCTTTTTTACCCAACTGCGCCAGAAGGAGGGTAATGTTTTTCTAGTGTATGTAGATTAAGCTGCGGTATAGCCTAGTGGTTCGATCTACCGCCTCTCATGTAGAGGGTCGGGGCCTCGGGGGTTCGAATCCGGTTCACACCTCTGAAATTATTTAGACATGAGCGAAATTCGATTTTAATTTACAACTGAGCTTTTCGGCGAAGGAATACATCGTGAGGAAACCTGCACGCATCTGCATAGTAATTCAAGGATGTGTGTGAAGTCCCCAATCCGCACTGGGCCCGCGTGGGTAGCCCAAACCCTCTCGTGATGAGAGTTGTGGCCAGCAGTGAGCCGTAAAAAGGCTGTTGTGTTGATATGTGCTTATGTATATTTCTTTAGCACGCTCTGTAGCATAAAAGGCTTAATGGATTTTAGCTTGTGAGGTGTCCTTACATTCGTCTTGATTGTGAGAGTGTCACTAGGTAGGTATACGTAGGTATATTAAATAAAAAAGTTTCAATGCCAACAATTTAGTCTTTTATCCATATATATATATATATATGTAACAAGAAACTGACTTACTGACTGATAGATCAATGCAGAGCCGATACTACTGGTCGTATAGAGCTGAAATTTGGCATGCAGGTTCCTTAGGGGACGTAGGGGAGCACTAAGAGAGGATTTCTCGAAATTCCCACGGGAACGGAAAAAATGGGACTTTTCATTTTAATATCTCTGCGCATACAAATTTGCGGGGAAAAGCTAGTTTTTTTATAAATGAAGCTGTTTTTTTTTGTCTGACAGGCTTACAACGGCCATCGGTACATTGAAAGATGATTTGCCTGTCCCTGTACGCTCTGATTGCCTCGGCCACGTTCCTAGCGTGCGTACCCGTCTGCTACAGGCAGTTCCATAGCCAGAAATTCCTGAAGTGTCTTAAGAAGAGACGGTGATCATGGCCATCTGCATCAGTCTCTGCACAGCCGCCTTGGCCGCCTTATGCATCTCGTGTGGACCGATCCTGCTAGATCGCCTCTGGCCCTCCAAGTGTAAAAGAAATTCCGTCCCCCTGCATGCCTGCAGCAGTTCGTGCTGTACGAAAAATAAAACATAAACAAAGTAAAGTGTTGTGTGCCGCTTTTAAATTAAATATAATAAAAATATTATTGTATTTACTTAACAGTTTTGTTTTGTTTTAAGTATTTAATAGACGGAATCCGCGAACCATGAGATGAGCTGTCGGTAGGCCTCCAACAAGATGGAGCGACGACCTTGTAAAGATCGCGGTAAGGCGGGTGGATGCGAGTGACACAGGACCGGTCCGAGTGGCGCGTCTTGGGGAGGCCCTATGTCCAGCAGTGGACGCCTTTCAGCTGAGATGATGATGATGATGAGATGGAATCAAAGAGGATGAGGTTCTAAATTCATTTTGTAATCAAAAGGGTAAGTACTCGTTCAAGTACTACCCTTTGTTTATTTTTTTGCTAATTTTGATTTTGATGCTGGGATCTATGTGAAAACGAGGAGACTCCTGGAAACTCGTTAAAATAGGTAAGTTTTGGACGATTTTGGAAGGTTGGCACGCATCTTATTTTGGCAATTTCGTAAAACATAGTGTGACCTCATATAGTCGTACTAATACTAATGGTTAGAAACTGAATTCAAAATTATATCCATACTAATATTATAAATGCGAAAGTAACTCTGTCTGTCTTTCTGTCTGTCTGTCTGTCTATTACCTCTTCACGCTTCAACCGCTGGACGGATTGAGATGAAATTTGGCATAGAGATAGTTGGAGTCCCGGGAAAGGACATAGGCTACTTTTTACCCCGGAAAAACACATAGTTCCCGCGGGAACGCGATAACCGAATTCCACGCGAACGAAGTCGCGGGCAGAAGCTAGTATAAAATATAAAACCGCCTTCAAATTTTGAAAGACTGCGAAGTCGGTGTCAAGTGCAAGTGAACCTACCCATAGCAACTTATGACGCTTATGACAATCTTTTACTGACATTGTAATTTTTTTATACAAATGGGCAAAGGAGCGCACGCACAGCCCACCGGAGATGGTAAGTGCTCACTGCAGCCCAAGGACACCGAAATCCTATGATCCCCCATTAAGAAACCATAAGATCTCGAATGCGTTGCCTGCCTGGTAAATTAATTTCTGTAAAATTCATTTAAAATTGACGTGTAAACTGTAAATGTGCCTAGATGTGGCCTATTTGCTGAATAAATATTTTGTTTTTGTTTTGATTTACCCTGAGGCCTAAGATGGAATGCCTCTGTGCCAGAAATTTCACCGACTGCCTTAACTCCCTACCGGGACACAACAGTGCGAGCACCGCTATTTGCCGGCAGGTTAGCGGGGAAAGACGGTGGTACCTACCACCCCGGACGGTCCTAACACTAACAAAAAATAACACAAGACATAGCTGTCTTTCAAAGCCTGCAGGCCAGGCGGTTTTCTGTTTTATTATTATTAATTTATTAATAAGCTCGGTACCTACTAAGGTTGTAATTTGTGAAAGGATTTATAAAGCATCACCAAGACACCCAACACATGTGTGTGCTTGTCGAGACTGCCTTGAAGTGGGTGATTGTAGTGGGTCGTAGAAGAACTTACTCGGCAGTTATGCAGTTGGTACGCGTAGGTACTTAGGGTGACACGGGCGTAAAAAGGTGGTCGAGCCATAAGTTCGTAAACTTACTCGCCCGTCTATCACCACTTTCAAACAAAACTGCATACACTCTTTCGTAAGGATATGACTACACACATATTTAATAGTAATTAGGAGAGGTGAATCGCAGTTTCAAAAACGGCCGGAGCGCAGCGAGCGTGCCGCGGCTGCAGTCGGTCAAGTGCCAGAACCGAACCACTATCAGTGTAGTAGGTTGGGTTGAACGGACAGCTACCACGTAAGTAGCATAATATCAAGTTAACTTGCCTATAGTTAACTTGAGATTACGCGATACAAATTTTGGTGAATTAACAATTCGCAATATAGGTACTTACATCAGGCGCCACACCCAGAAGCTACACTGGAGCAGTTTAGCTGACAACGATTTTAACAAACTCTTTTCTTAGGTATTTTTTTTGATGTATTGTTTATGCACCCTTTACTCTATATCCATTGACAGCACTGAAAACCAAATTTCAAATTTAGAAGCAGCTGTCACGCTCTTTCAATCCCTCAAATCAAGAAAGTTATGGTGTAAATATTTAAAAATCAATATGCGCAAATTATTGTGGACCTGCGCTAGGATAATCTTGGTTTCTGGATTATCTTTTAGCATTAAGGCATGAATGGTCAGGCCTGATCGGACGAGGGTTTCATTGTAAGTATAATTAAACTACATTCTGTCATGTCATATAGAATTGCCACATCAATTTTAGACCTGCGGTCTGTTGGCACTCAAAAGCCTGGCAGAATTAGCCGAAAGCTTTTCTCGTGATGTCAAATAATGTAAATTTTATACGAAATTTGATGAATTAATTATATACCATCTTACCTTACGCAACTAATTTTGAATCTTGAAGTTTGAATGTTCAGTTATGTGAGGCCATAGGTCTCGAATAGTTGAAGGGGATATCGCCTAAGAAGACACTGAAGTCACCTAGTAATAGTATTCTTTACGTACAATGTGCAACATTTTATAAGGTTGTAAGCTGGATGTACATGCCTTTTGTAGAAAATAATTGTGTTATGTTGTCATACGCGTATCACAAACTGAATACATGTCTTTTACTTTTTGAAGCTTAAGGGTTGAACGATGCTTAGTGTATTAATTTACTTTGAATAATCTTTCTTCCGTAAAATTTTCTGAATTATTTTCTCCGCTGACTGATTTTTCAAATGTTCGGTGATACTGACGGTAGTGAAAATTTGAAGAATCGCTTTTGAGGCACCTGTCAATAATCCAGATAAGCTCTGTCATGATGTTCGTGTGTTGTTTGTACTCTTTCGTCTTCCAAATATACTTCCTTTGTTGTTTCAGATACATTTGTACTGAAACCGGAGCGTTGTACAAGAATATCTCGTCCTCGCAGAACTTTCCATAATAATGTTCCCCTTTAATTGCATTCCATTTTGTTCTCCGGTCGTAACAGCGGTTGGCATTTTTCTTTGCTTTCCGTTGCTTTGGGAAAAAAATAGTAGAAGATCAGAAAAAGACGACAAACGGAAGAAATAATAATAATCCAAGTATAGAATAAAATCAGATACCGGGTAGTTTCATTTTGTTACCCTACCCCTAAAGTCAGTAGTGATGATTTGCGTAGACGGTCCTAAATTGGAATCGACAATATCGTCATCCTGTTATTTTGTGTCGTCGATGCTTATTCTATGAGAGTTTTTCTTTGTTTCAGGTGATGCTGCGGTATAGTGTCATATGATTTTTATTTCACTCTTGTCAATTATTGGCACTGCTGCAGTCCTCGTGTGCGTCCCGCTGTGCACCCACCGCTTCTGCCAGCCCAAGTGCTCTTGCCCCTTAACGCCCCTCTGCCCTGATTGTGGCATGGCTTACTAACAGCACTACTACTACTACGAGTGACTGCTCTACTGTCAAAATGATATGCATGACAACTTGCACGGTCGCCTGTGCCGCGTTTCTTCTCGTCTGTGGACCAATATTCTGTGATAAGTTTATTGCATGTCTCTTCGAGTCTAAGTCGAAAAATTGACGACTTGTAAAATGTGGATTGTGTAATGTTTTTTTTTAGTTTTCAATCAGTTTCTTTTTTCGTCAAGTGCGTTTCGTCTTGTGTGCAAAGATCTTCTTATTTTAGACTAAAATAATATTTGTGTAATATTGTGTAAGGTAAGATGGCTAATACGTAATTTACTTTACATCACCCTTGGCCATAAAGTGGGATTTTCTGCCCGCTACGCGGAGAGAAAATCTCACTTCATGGCCAAGGCAAGACGTAAAACTTTTGACAAACCACGGGCGGTAATTCGTAAAGCCCCCGATCGCATATTTATGGCCCTCACCTTCGGTTCGGGCCACAGAAACCTGCGATCTAGGACATTTACGAATTCACCACCCTAGGTCTGTAATATACTATTTTTACTGGCTGTTCAAAAAGTAAACATTTCAATACCGGTTTACCATGCAAAAAGTTTGTTATTTCCGACCGAGTGCTTTTTGCTTTTTGAACATGGCAGGACCATTTTTATTATACTTTTATATATCTATTTTAATTTTCTTGGGAATGTAAGTATTAAAAATGTAGTTTGTGACACACGTGCGAAATTGTAATTTTCACTCGTCAATAATGTTGACGCTTGCTTTTGCTCTGGCCAACAGTAACTGGAGGGACTCGTGGCACACATGTAACATGACAATCTTTTCGCACGTGCATCATAATGTTACTATTCTATTCGGAATCTAATGTTTGATAATAAGTATATATGTGTAAGTAAACACCGGTCTGAGTGGCGCGCCTTGGGGGAGGCCTATGTCCAGTCTTTCGGCTGAAATGATGATGACGAAGTAAGTACACAAATTAAACCGGAACACCATTGATGCGTAGCTCGACCGTATGCCGCGTGGGTAGGTAGGTATAACACAAACGCTTCATATGAAAAACGTCGATGGATACTTCGAAGCGCGCACAGCTGGCGCTAATGGCGTTGGTGTCGCCCAAGGCAGCATATTGGCCATTCTGCGTGGTTTAACATTGAACAACCAATGGCGCTCGCTGGTGAGCAAAAATACGGCAACCCTCATTGGAAACCATCAGTAGGTCTAACAGAACACAACTTAGAAGGCGCGCGGCGAAGCACTTAAGCCGTTGACGCAGAGTCTGTTATTGCTTAATCCGCACGCCCTCTAAGTTGTGTCGTACTATACAGGCATCAGCACGGTCTTGAGCGGTGGCTTATGCGCAGAAGTCTAAAATAAGGTCTCATAGGCGGAGGGGCGCGGGACGCAGCGGGCGCTATCCTGTGCGCGCACGCTTATTCACCCTTCAATGCGCAACAATTCCCTCTACTTCCGCTCACTGCTCAAGATCTGAGATGCCGAGGCCTGTAGAAGTATACTTCTCTTTTTCAGATCAACTCTCGTGGATTATGCCGGCGTCTGCTGCGATCCCTGGCGATTTTGGCATCAAGGTAATCGTCAATAATGATTTGCATGACCGTGTTCACTGCGCTGACAGCCGCTGGGATGGTGGCGTTCTGCCCCATTATATGCAGCAAGATGCTCCACTGCCTCCAGCAAGCACACTCCAAACAGAAATGATAGTGTTTTCAACACTCCTAATAAACAATTAGGTAACTATCAAAATTTTCATCCCTATACATTCTGAATAAAAATCTAAAGTATTATGTATTGCCTTTTAAATAGATTATTTATTTGTGTTGACTGCTTGAAATCTATACTTACCTACCAATAATAAGTATGTAGAAGAAATCGCGTCTGAAACTTGAAAATTAAAAAAAATATATCAACAAAATAAAGATTTTTATAATTTAAATGTCTCTGTGTATGTATTTAACTCGAAAACTACTGGACGGATTGCAACAAAATTTGGTATGGGGGTAGTTTATAACACTGGTCAACAATAATAGGCTACTATCCCGAAAAAAAAAACATAGTTCCCGCGGGAATGCTATTAACGATTCCACGCAGACGAAGTCGCGGGAAGAAGCTAGTCTTGAATAAGCACTGGTAGGAGTGGTAGGAATAGAGTGAAGAAAAATGTTCTTGATTTTCGTGATACTATTTATACTTCTACGGTGCTCATAGAATCTCGTCTTTCATAGCTATGAGCTTGGTTTCATTGAAATGAAACGAAGGTCACAGCCAAGGTTGGTTTACTATCGTTTAACAACCAATTTTGTACTCCTAAAAGTTTCATGCCGTAACTAGCTTCCAAATGGGAATGCTACTCTCTTGCCCTAGCTACGAAATAATTATTCTTTTTCTAATAATTATTTCGAAAGTTGTTACAAATCTAGAATACCGTTTCCCATTTGATTCTGGAGCTGGTTACGAAAAGTACTTATCGAACATTACTAAACCGCGTATACAATTTTGAACATTTTATAAGGACAGTCGTCGAAAGTGCGCCTACCAAAATTACCACTTTACTGACCTATTTGACATTGTTGAAACAAAACAAATCTTCATTACCTCTAACACGACGTCGATGAAGGTAAATATATGATTGTGATGATTTGAAGCTTGTAGGGACAATAAAAAATGAAAATGAAAATCAGGAAACATTTAATTCTACACTAAGACATACACCGTAATATCACTTGACTGAATCCTTGTCTACACTAATATACAAAAATTGAGCAACACTCATTCTTCTGGTCACCCTAAAAAAGTATGCACAAACTGTATTCTTCACGAATTCCCACAGACAAAAATTGTGATAATGTTCTCAAAATCCTTGGATACGTGCCTGATAAGTTTATGAAGTGCTATCACGCAAAATTAGAGTCTTCTAGACTAGATTGTGAAAATTTATGTGAATGAAATTCGTATGACATGTAAGATGTTTGTAAATGTACATTTGAGGAGCGCTATGATCGAATGAGCCCTTACCTATAAATTTTAACAAGAATTATGATTTTCAAATAGATCATAATACCTAGTTGTGCATCTTTTTGACGGTAACCGATTATTTTCGCCACTTACAAACGAAGTGAATAAATAAATAGCAACATTTATATGACACTAAAATTAGTTATTGACTAATAAATTGATCTAGATACTACGTCCGCTCTTTACTTCGAAAGTCTTTTTCTGGCGTGACTATTGTAACTGTTTCTTTCTTCACTCGAAAATTTGGCCTTCCTAAAATAGCTTCGTCTAGTTTCTTAATTGTGGCTGATGATGTGGAAAATTCTCCAACTAGTCTGGCCATGGGCGTAGGCCTCACTATTTGGATTTTTTCGTTATTCACCATAGCCATTTCTTTTTCTTTCATACTTTCAGCACTTGATCTGTAGAATCTTTTCACCGGTGGTGCATTTTCAGATTCCTTTAAAATAGTAGAATCGATTTTTTCTAATGTTTCAACTTCATCTGTGAGTTTTTCTTGTTTGACTTCAGTGTTGTTTATTTCTTGTATTGTTTTAATTTCTTGCTTTATTATTTCAACTGCTGCAGTAGTTGAAATAGGACTAATGGTTGTGGTGGTTGGTGATGTGAAAGGCTTTGCTGTTGTGGAATTACTTCTTCTGAGCGTCAGTCTTCTCCTGTATTTTTTTTCTGTAGATTCTGAAGAAGTAACCTTAACAGTTTCAGTTGAAGTATTGTTTCTGTTATCACTTACATCTGTACTGACATTTTTGCTTTTGACTTCTGCGCTTGTCTGTTCTTGCGATCTAGGTCTGTAATTTCTGGCTTTGATGGTATTATTTGAGGACTTGTAATTTCTAGTTCCTCTATAAACTGGTGCAGAATCATTGTTGGTCGGATATATGCTTCGTTCATCTACGAAAGGCTGTGGAGTTATTATTTGCAGAGCGTTGGGTTGAGCCTCAGCTCCGCCGTTTGCGTTTTGGTTGGTATTTTGATTTTCAAGAATGGTGATGGCGTCTTTTATGCCTTGTACTTCTTCCGGGTTGGTTGGTTGATCTGCAAAATAAATTAACTCTTTTGAAGTTATAGTCTCGTCAAGAGTACTTAATGCCCTAATGCCAAAAAAGACTAAATGTATGAGATATTTGAAATTGGACAGAAAAATTGTTGTAATGGAAATGCTAAATTAAGTATCCCGCTTGAGCTCTTTGAAAGTTTTGAAACACAGATTTTAAGACATAGAACCACAAGAAATGATAATGATCTGATCGAATATTCAATGTGTCTTACCATCTTGTATCTCCTTCTTGTAGTTAGAGAAGAAAGTGAGAGCCTTCATGAGCTGGTAGCTCTTGGATACAGGAATGTTGGTGTCGTATAGCCGTCGAGAGCTGGCACAGTCCACGTAGAACCACCAGTTGCATTTAAGGATCGTTTGGTCGAAGAGTGTGGACTCCGGGCAAAGGAAGGACTTCATCACGAGGCCGTCGTCTGTGAGGGCGCAAACGTGGAATACCTGTAAGGAATAAGTTTATTTATATCGGACGAGGCCTATTCAGCGGTTGACGTCTCACACATGAGCAATTTAGGTACAATACTTGTTCGGTTCATCGTCTTAGTGATATCATGACAACGTAACATAATACATTAGTCTGTCTGGTATATTGATCGTTGATGCAGATAAGTTAATTAATGTAACCGTCGCCAGCAGATGCATTATTTAAACTGTTTTCAATATTAACATCCTTTAACATTAACATAGGTAATTATTTTGATTGCATTTTAACATTCTACTGCTATTGCTACTCGGTGTGGGTTGTGGGTTGCAATATTAATTTCAATTGCATTGGTAATTGGTACACACCAATAATGTTCAAATGGGGTTCAAACTTTCATTAAAAAATGTATTCTATAATGAACTTGATAAAATGCACGCCAACTATATAAAACCGAGTATATAATTCCGAGTCGCTTTTGGCGTCTACAAAAGCTCACACTATTACGCCTTACATCGCAATCATCTATCTGCATAAGTTTATTTATCTCGAAGATCACCTCAACTGGATAAACTGGAGCGTTCAAGTAAAAAGCAATTTCAGAATTCTAGTCCATCGGTCGATTTACGAAGAAGTGCTTTCAAGATCATTTCTCTAATTCTAGATGACTTCTGCTATTTGTTTTAGATTACTACCAGTTGACTTTCGATGGCTTTCTTTGGTGGAATTATTTTGTTTGAAGTCAGATTTTTCAAGGCAACTGCCTTGAATACCACAGTCTATGTAATGGTGCTAATATATTTACAGTCACCATAAATATATTAGGACATGGGACTTGTGTCACATCACATATACTTACTCGTGCAACGTTTTACATATACCTACCTACCTACGTTACTTTAAAAAAATGTTGTAATGTTTTATTACTTCTCTTGTAATAAGTTAAGATATTTATTACTGACTCTAGACTATAGATTCAATAGTAGTTTCAATTATCTCAAACGAACATTTTAATTCTCGTATCAGTCAAATATGTGTCTTACCATACATCCAAGGCTCTCGTCTCCATACAATCCAGGGAAGTACTTCTGGTCTCCGCAGTGGAAGGTGGTATCTGGCAGATCGACCTTGGACTGGAAGTGATCGTCGAAGTTTTTCTCATAGCCGATGGGGTAGTACTCTTTAGGAGCGTTCATCACTTTGCCCGAGGTCGGGAACCTGAAAATTTAATTAATTATCATTAGGTAAGTTATTAACTTTAAGTCAAATTTAGATTCATTGGTACTTATTTCGCCAAATTAAGACATAATGGCGAGATTTAGTAAGACGATGGCGAGATGAGTTGGACTCCTTTTTGACGAACTGGCCAGGAGCTGCTGTAAATCGGGATCAGTGGAATGGATGGGGGGAGACCTTGGCTCAGCAGTGGGACAAAAGAGGCTCCTAATAATAATAAGACACAATGTTAATCAGACTTGTAAGGATGAATATTAGGCAACAATTTAGAATGCTGCGTTATTGGTTCAGCTTAGTCAGTCTAAACATGATCCGAACTAACCACTATGAAGAAAAGTGGCTCATGTTAGGTTCATCTTCGTACAGGAAAAATAGCAAGTGGCATTCACAAGGAGCTCGCAGTTCTAGTCGAAAATTTTCCATTATTAGAAACATACCTATATATGGTAGGTGGTTTGAAACTTATTTCAGTCACTTTTTCGTCCTGATAAAGTTTTGAAAAATACTAGCTATGGTAAATACCTGGCTGGCTTCGGATTGACGTGCGACACAACAACCTCCGGCTCGGGCTGCGTTTGGAACACGACAGGCGCTTCAGTCGTCGTCGTCGTTGTTGTTGTTGTCGTTGTCGTCGTCGTCGGCAGCGGAACGTTCGCGTACTTGTTCAACAACTGCTGCTGCCTCAACGCTATCGCTGCCTCGACGGCCTCCATAGAAATGTTCCCAGCCTTAGCTATTTCAACGATCTTCGCGTTAATATCCTCTTTGTTAATTTTCAAAGTCACATCGTCACCGTAACCCGTGATTGAGTTGTAATCGTCGACCTTCTTCGTGTTGTAGCCGGGGAAACTCGACTCGAAGGTTTGGGCGTCTACAAAGTTAGAAACAGGATTGGTTTTGTGGAAAGTGTTTTGGTTGAAAGAGTGCACGGGCGCTTTAGAGTATGGAGCGAATTGAATGGAGTTTTGCAATACTGGTGCTGGAATGATGGTCATAGCGGCCTGAGTTGGTGGGGCTGCTATGGGCATTGGGATGAATGGGTTCAGAGTAGTGGGTATGGAGTATAGTCTTGGAGTGTTCACGATGATGGGAGCGGGTGTGATTCTGTAGAGTGGCTGTATCATATGTGACGCGGTCATTTGCGATACCATTTTGGAAACTTGATCGTGTGATGCGTGTGGGTAATTCTCACTTTGGAAGGCGAGTCCGGGTCCTTTGGCTTGAGAGACTTGTGGCGTGTAGACCTTGGTTGCAGTTATTGGAAGGACGCTGAGTATTTCTTCTTTCGGTGGTAGCGGTTTGAAGGGTGGTACTCCCATTGGAACAGGCTTTGCCATGGTGACAGTGGGGTTCACCCGGGTGAGCTTGGGGGCTTCTACGGTGGGGTTGGAGACTATGATAGGCCGCATTGTACTGGACGTCCTCCTGTGTAAGCTGGCGAGTTTGTCCATGGCTGATTGGTTAGGTCGGCTCGGTGGCTGCGACGGCGGGCGCATCATGATTCTGTTTTGCTTGCCCCGTTTCTGAAATGCGATTTTGCTAAGTTAGCTTTATTGATGGAAAAATCATGGTGACCGAATAAGGATTTGTAATGTTTCGTTGAGAGTAGTGGAAGGTTTCTTTGAAAGTAGGACTGCTTTTTGGCTCTTTAATTTTGCGATTCTTTTAAAGGTAATCCTTCTTACCTCCTGTTTCCCCACGGGTCTGCTGGTATCGGCGATGACGTTGGGCGGGGCTCCGTTCCTCACGCTGACGGACCGCCGTCTGCTGGGGTCCAGGTTGGTAAGGGACTGCTCGAAACCCAGCTCGTCTCCAAGGCTAAAACCTGGAAGTTAAAAAAAACGATTTGCTGTGAACAGTTCATAAACCGCTCGCTGTCAAAAATTAAAAAAAATCAATCAATTTAGAAAATTACACTTAAGCCGAAACCCCACAGCGACGCACGGTCGAGCTACGCCTTGTCGGTACACAAACGCTTCGTACCCTATCAAAATGTAGGTGGATACTTCTACAGCAGCGCACGGCCATTCTTCGCCATTCGCAGTTGGAAAGAGTTTTTTTTCCTTTCACCTATACTCGTACTTCCCGTTATTTTTTCCTTACGTTTTTAAATACACAAACAAGTATTCGATAGCTGTATAATATGATACGTGTAGTTCATCTAATTTGTAGGTAAGACTTGTATCTAAATAAACGTCTACTTTTCCTAAAATTAACTGTTGAACCAACATGACTTCCACACCTTTACGATAAAGTTGGATTTGGAGAAGCCTTGCCGAAGAAAGGTGAAGACAATTAGACATGCGTCGGTAACGTCCTACTTGTAGTAATGGGTGGTAATGGTGATGTGTTATTGGCCGTGCATTCTGTGTGGTTAAGGTCAGGGCTTTGCCTACTTGTAACACATCCATACTTATATTCTAAACGCGAAAGCAACTCTGTATGTCTGTCGACACTGCGTAGCAATATTTTAATTTTTGATAGAACTAGATGACTCCAAAAAGTGCTGAAAACGGCCCAAATGAATAGGTCGCAAATAAATGCCTGGTATACAAATACCACAACGAAAAACGCAAAGATAAAAACGGACAGACACAGAAGAAGAAATTATTCCTTCTGATGAGTTTGGGAACTGGATGCAGTTCCCAAAATTTCATTACGATTGGTTTATTATTGGATGAGGAAAATGTCGAAAACTAAACCTCGGTGTCTGAGTTTTTTACGTCGGATTTTTCGACGCAGCTGCAGTTGCCTTTATCGCACATTCTATCGCTCCACCCGTGCTAGCGAGAGAGCAACATTGATTTAAATTTCTGAAATCTGGAAAGGGACTGAGCTCACATCCTATACTATTAAACGAGCAATATTTGTATATATATTTGTAATCGCGTTTTCGAAAACGGCTCTAACGGCGATTTCGGTGAAATTTGGAATGTAGGTGCTTACGGGGGTGAGAAATCGATCTAGCTAGGTCTCATATCTGGGAAAATTGGTTTTTAGCTATTTTCACCCGAGCAAAACTTAGTCGCCCAGGTACTACTATATCCTCTTAACTCACCTATGCTGGCATGCGCTTTCAGTCCCCCAAGGTTCCGGACCCTGAAGAGTCCCGACTTCTTGAACGCGCAGTTGATCTTGAAGCCGAAATCTGACTCGAGTACACATGTTGGCTGCGCGATTTCTGTAAACAAGAGAAATAAACAGATATAAGTATTATTTTGATGTGTGTGAAATCTTCAATCCGCACTGGGCACGCGTGGGGACTATATATAGCCCAAACCCACTCGTGATGAGAGGAGGCCTGTGCCTAGCAGTGGGACGCAAATAGGCTATAGTAGTTGTAAGTATTATTTTATCAAGTAACCTACTAGATACGCGTTGGATTCAAGGGGTGATTTTCAGGACAAAACTGTCCTATCTATTTCCTTTTACGGGGCTAAACTATTTGATTGCTAACATCTAAATTGGTTTTGCTGTTATTTTCTAGGCTGTCTAAATTAATTAATTAATAAGTAAGTAAGTATTTATTCCATGAACAATTTACATTGTGTTTGAAATATTCATAAAAATAAAAACAAAGTACTAACGATGCTGTTGATGTCCTTATAAATAAATAAATAAGCGTGAAGTTGTAACAGGCAGACAGAGTTTCGCACACTTCGCATTTATAAGATTTGTATGGAGATATGTATGTATTATGGATGGATAGTAGTGTCAGTTACTCTGGTGAACTCAATCGGGATTTTAGTTAGGTACCTACTAGGTATGTTTCTATTTAAAACTCACTTAGATATTAGACATCTGCCCGCGAAACTAAAGTCCTTCCGATTATAAATTTCATTGAAATTGGTTAAGACGAATTTCAAATTTCGGCCTAATCGTTGGAGCCGTTTCTGAGATCGCTTGGATAAATAAATAAGTAAATAAACAAAGAAATACACAAGATTAGCGCGTTCAAAGTAGATGATTGAAATTCAAATTGCAGTCGGCACTGCATAAAATAGATTCGAACCAGCCTGGGGCTAGATGTAAACACATTATTAACTACAATAATAGCCGCTTTTGAACACTGATCTCGATTTACCTACTAACTGCCAGCAGCAGGACACTTAGTTTAGCTCAGTTGTGTGCGCTGACCCAGATCTAGCGAGGTCGCAGGACTTAATATATTGGCATTGGAGACAATGGAATTATATGGATTTAGGCTGACAAGTCTTTTTCTATGAAAATGTGCAAGTATTCTTGTAGGTCTGTCGAGAAAACACAAGTCAAGAGAATAAGTAGGTATAGTATACTTAGATAATCAGTTTAAGGGTTCGAAATGACATAATTATAAAAGCTCATTTCCCTAGAACTACTACTACTACAGCCTATTTGCGTTCCACTGCTGGACAAAGGCTTGGGAAGCAACACATAGGCTAGATAACAGTATCAAAATTCACTAATAATCAGTTTAATGCTTTGTTATATGGGTATTAAAGAGGATCCTCTCATTACAAGAGGGTTTGGGCTATAGTCCCCACGCGGACCCAGTGCGGATTGGTAAATTCAGTCACCGAAAAGCTCAGTGGTAAATTCAAATTTAATTTCGCACATAAGTAAACTTAGAGGTGCGAGCCGGAATCGAACCCCCGACCCTCTGCATGAGACGGAAGCGGGGAGGTTTCCCTAGACAATAAAAGCTAATTGTAGAGTGATTTCCAAATATTCGATTGATTATAATGACTTTTGCTGTAAAATCACTTGTTGAAATCTTTCAATCTCAACTCAAGTAAGATGTTTTTATGAAGAGCGTTTTCAAATAAGTGGCTGCGCTGTTTTATGCTGCGCCCGTGCAGGCACGCGTTGCAGCCAGCAGGAGTTCAAAATGCACACAACTTGTTTTCCTTTTTTTATATTATTGGTATAGGCAAACGAGCGTACAGCCCACCTGATGGTAAGTGGTCACTGCAGCCCATGGACACCGAAATCCTATTATATTTATTTATTATTTTTGGAAATATGACAGTGTTTAAAGGTCATTTTAGTGTTTACATAGAGCGATCAACTACGTCTTCGTAATGAATCAATGGTTAAAATCGCCAAGGATTCCCCCGAACGCGGTGTAATTTAAGAAGCGTTTTTTTGAACATCAGTGGCTGCGCTATTCTGCTCTGTGTCAGCGCGGGTGCACGTCGCAACAGGAGCTCAAAATTACCTTGTAAACTAATTGTTTACGAAATAGAATATTAGAAACGTGTGTAGCAATATTAACTACTTCAAAACACTTTTTAAACGAACTGGTTATCCAGGCACGGTGTATTCAAGAGTTTTAGGCTAAATGCCTATAGAAGCCGTGGTGGCCTAGTGGTTCGACCTACCGCCTCTCATGCAGAGGGTCTGGGGTTCGATTTCGGCTCGCACCTCTGAGTTTACTTATGTGCGAAATTCAATTTGAATTTACCACTGAGCTTTTCGGTGAAGGAAAACATCGTGAGGAAACCTGCACGCATCTGCGAAGTAATTCAAAGATGTGTGTGAAGTCCCCAATCCGCACTGGGCCCGCGTGGGGACTATAGCCCAAACCCTCTCGTGATGAGAGGAGGCCTGTGCCCAGCAGTGGGCCGTAAATAGGCTGTTGCAGTAGTAGTAGCCTATATCCAGCAATGGTCGTCTTTCGGCTGAAATTATGATGATTAAATGCCTAAGTGGCTGCGCTGTTTCACTCTGCATCTGCGCGGGCGCACGTCGCAACGGGAAACTCATACTTAGTGGCAAATTACTGTGATTGTAAAGATGTTATAACTCTACGTGAGACGCGTAATCTGACCGCGCGGTTACCCAACGCGGTTTCTGTACTGGACTTTCTTAGGACTTTGTGATCTGTGACTTTCACGTATATGGGATTTTAAGAATTGTCAAAATATTTAACACTTGGCACAGATCAAAACGAGAATATGAAAAGATTAAGGATTTTTCTCATATTTAAAATGTTAAAAAAATCAACGATTATGAAAATTTTATAAGTAAAAAGATGTACAAAGTTAGAAGCCGGTGGTGGCCTAGTGGTTCGACCTCCGTCTCGCGCAAGGGTCGGGGGTTTGAATCCAGCTCCCACCACTGAGTTTAATTCTGTGCTTTTCGGCGAAAGAAAACATCTTGAAGAAACCAGCACGCACCTGCGCAGTAATTCAAGGAGGTGTGTGAAGTCCCCAATCCGCACTGAGCCGGCGTGGGGACATAGCTCTCTCGTGATGGAAGAAGGCCTGTGCCCAGCAGTGGGACGAAGATAAAATAGGCTGTAGTGGTGGTACAAAGATACAAGACGATCTTTTATTAAAAATTTCATATTTTTCCACTTAGAAACCACCAGCATCTAAGTATGTCGTCAAGCCCCCCAAGGTCGTTACACAAAAGTTTTAAATACATAACGCAATTTCACGCAATGCTGCCTAGGCGCAGACAATGTGAATATTGCGCAGTGTAGTTTAATGTTACAAGTATGTAAACAAAGTGCGAAGATACACTAAAATACGCTTAAGAGTATGAAGTTTATATTTCATTAAGGTTTATAAATAAATAAATAATAAATAAATATCTTAGAACATTTCACACTAATTGACCTAGCCCCAAACTAAGCAAAGCTTGTACTATGGGAGCTAGACAACGATATAAATACTTATATAGAGAAATACATACATATATAAGTACTAAACATCCATGACTCGAGTACAAACATTTGTGCTCATCGCACAAAGTTCGCCCCGAGCGGGATTCGAACCCGCGACAGTCGGAACAGTGGGCAGGGTCACTACCAACTGAGCCAAACTTGTCGTCAAATTATATGTAAGGATACTGAAAACTAATGCATGTTGCAACATGTTAGGGTATCATGTGTAACTCTTATTTTATACAACACCTGATATAACCACACACACATAAAAGAATTGAATTGAATTTTTAATGAAAACAAAAACCACATCAGCTAGTTGTTAAGGCCACGGTCATGGGCGACGCGATGCGAGTAGCGTTGGGCGGAGCGTCAAGCGATAAAATTAAACATGTATCGAAACATGAAAGTGTATATGGAGTAGCCTTGTCTAGCGCTTGTTCGCTGTATTATTTTACATCTCTCATGTCTCATTTGTCTCTCTACACCTATTTCATATTGATATTTTGACTGCGACAGAAACTGAATAATACTATAACTAGTATGAGCTGGTTTTTCAATCGTCAGATAAAAATTATTCTTCGGATAGTCCATAAAATTTTCGAATTCATTCCAGAACAAATTAAAATTTTGTATGAACTATGCGACGAATAAATTTTATCTGACTATTGAAAAATCAGCTCTATAGCTAATTAAATACCTACGTTTCTAAACAATACGCAAAGTTAGAGTTGTGATCAATGATCATAACTACAGAATATAGTACTACATATAGAATGGCCACGGAATCACCCGCCTGAATCTAGGCGGCGCGCAACTCACGCCCCACTCGCCCTTACCGTCATTTGTTTCATCCGGAGATGGAGAGTGGATCGTTGGCCCGCGTAGTGGTAGTGGTACACACACATTTACAAGTGTACAGACGTCCTCGCACGCAAACATTGACACTTCATTCGAATTGTGTTTGAAATCGTGCTTTTATAGGCCGTGTCCGTCGTGTGGTCATAACAAATCGAGTTGTCACTTTTTAAACGGGTCAAATCGTTACAAATTACTACTAATCATGGGTATTAACTGTAGTTCCCTAGTTTTCCAGATTAACTGTTAGTACGAATTAAAAGAATATTAGTCGATTATTGGTTAAATGTAGCGTCATCGGTGATTCACGATGTCGAACCGAGTTCGTTGCGAAACTTCAGTTTGCATCATACGGATGTTAAAGATCCTGATTCGGATATGAAACCCGGTAATTAAACTTGAATATGCAAAACGGAATCGTTTAAAATCCAAGCATGTTTGAGGTGAACTCACGCCATAGTTACTAGCGCTACGTCATAGAAAAGTGTAAAAAAACACGATAGGATATCTACACTAGAATCGGGGTAACAACTACGAGTGAATAGTTAATAGTACATTACAGACCTAGGGTGGTGAATTCGTAAATGTCCCAGATCGCAGGTTTCTGTGGCCCGAACCGAAGCTGAGGGCCATAAATATGCGATCTGGGGCTTTACGAATTACCGCCCGTGGTTTGTCAAAAGGTTTACATCTTGCCTTGGCCAAGGGTGATGTAAATAAAAATTACATGTTTTTTTTGCTCTGAAGAGCCTGAAACAATTTATTTTTTATTTTTTAGGGTTTCGAACCTCAATAGGTAAAAACGGAACCCTTATAGGATCACTCGTGTGTCTGTCCGTCCGTCTGTCACAGTCGATTTTCTCCGAAACTACTGGACCGATTAAGTTGAAATTTGGTACGTACATGTTTGGTACGTAAATGTGTACAAGTTTGTGACCCAAAGACGGACGTGTAACGAAAATAAATGAATTTGAAACATCTAATTTTGAAAAAATATTAATGAAGTTTTTCAAACTATATCGTGTAACATATCAAATGGAAATACTTCTTATGAGGATCTAAAATTTTTTTTTGTATTTCTTTGTTGGTCAATACGAATTTCGAGTTATTTAAGAAAATAGGCGAAAAATTACCCCTTATATCGAAACTAATGGACCTAAAATTTTGGATAAAATACGGAGGATAGTTATTGACCTATAAATTACAGGAAAATTACTAAGAAGTCCATGGTATTTGAAATCTATCATATAAAAGAGCTTATACTGTGGAACGGTTTGAAAATGACGTCATTGAAAATAATCAAGGATCGGAACCCTCTCCACGCGAGTTTAACTCGCTTCTTGGCCGGTTTTTTTCTAATGGCCCTATATTCGCTTACTGTCCGGTATCCGGTCCGATGTTCGATAGGTATAGAGGTAGTTCTGGATCTCTTTCATCTATAGTGTGGATAAAAGGCTTTTTATAGGCCGTTCCAATTTTAAATTTCTTTATTAAATACCGTTTAAAATGTCATCGACCTTCCTGATTGAAACCTCGATGTTGTCCCTCTTTGTCATTCAAGATATGTGCGAGCGGGTAAACTATATATGCACTGGTCAGCCGGATGTTGGGAGAAAGCACGCTACTTGGTCAACAACTTGAGAGCATTTTCTACTTTATTTGTGGGAGGTTAAGGTCCACGTGGTTTGTTTATAATTTTACTAAAATGAGGTAACATTATCAATGAATCAAAAGTGGGTGTGTACGTCAACTGAGGACGGGACGTAATCGGTTACTTTCTCAATGACACCAAAATTTGTATTTTTATGGCCTTCACTTAGCTTAAAAAATATTGAAATTTAGAGAAAACTACTTATGAAAACTTACTAGGTATACATCTTATTTGATTTTCGCACAATGCAACGAGAAATATTATATTTTTTCATGAAAAAAGAAACAAATCAATCGAGGTGATGAAGTCAAAAAGTATAAAAGTGTATACAAACTATTTCATGTAGGCACTTTCTAGATTCATAAACTAATAATATCCATGCCTGTCCATACCAATATTTCGGTAGTAACAGACATACGGACAGAATCACTTTCCCATTTCTACTAAAAGTATGGATTTTATTCTACAAACTAACCGTGCTCTACAAACGGCATGCAATTGTAGCTAAAAACAATTATTAGTGGAAAGAAAAGTGAAAACATTACATTGTATCTAACGACTAACCAAGCGTAAACTAAGCGTGATATCTATATGGATGAGATAACGATATCTTGTGGAAATATGTAGTTTTAGTAGACAGCCAATGATGCCGATTGAGCAAGAAAGTTTTCGAATGGTGGTCATGTACTGGGATACGAATTTCCAGCAGTCCGTAAGATGGAGCGACGACTTCGAGTAGATTGTGGGTAAGTATCTGGAGTCCAACTCGGGAAGCCTATGTCCAGTAGTAAACTTATTTCTCCTGAACGGATGATGCATGTAAATGCACAAAAAAGACAGAAATAATCGAATATTAGGTATATTCATCCTGAAAAGACAGAGAAGAGAGCGCATTGTCGCATTAAATACGTTCCGTTCACTATTCCATTCAAAGAACAAAGCGATGGCTAAGCAATCGTTTTCCCATAACGAGCACTTGTCATCGGTAATGACCTAATGATGCCAATCTGCAGAACAGCCGCCAAATCGGCGTGAAATCGCTGCGTCCGCGCATCCCGTTACGTTGCGCATTGTCGGCGCGACAAGTGATTGATGACGCTTTCGTTTTTGTTTAGAACTTGTCATAATATAACTGTCATAGTGCGTTCATAAAGAAATCATCGGTGTGCGTATTATACAGTGTTGTTTAAATGTATCGTAGCGGGCGAGGTGATCATACATGTGTGAACATGCGCTCTAACGTCTTGATATATCACGATCGAGATACTTTTGATCACCTTGTTCGCTTCCATTTATCTGCAGGCGACTGTACGCTTTACGTTTTAAGAATGTTTAAACCTACAGCTATCTGCAAACTATAACTTCGTAGGTATGTATATTAAAATTAAACTAAAATATACATTAAAATGAACGTTCTATATTTTAGTTGCTTCTGATTGTTTCGATTCGTGTATGATCGATCGTGAAATAAGTTTAACTTTCTCGAATAACTTCCGGAATAAAATAAAGGAAAAGAAAATAATAAAAAGTAATGATGCCTTGCCTCTAAGTGCAGGTTACTACATACAGGATATGTCAACAACGTCGGAAATGCTAGCGTTCTATGACATCCGAAAGCAGTGTAGTTTAATTTAGCAGTAAATATAAGTTAGGAATCTTGTAATGGATTACTACGCAATCCATGTTTAGATTTATAGATTATCTTTCTACCTACTACAACCGCCAACACAGGCCGCCTCTCATCACAAGCAAGAAGGTCCGGGCTATAGAATCTACGCGGCGCCAAAGCACATTAAAGACTTCACATACTTACCTATACAATTAATATTTTTTCTTTTTTTATGTCGATGGTAAAGGCAAATGAGCGCACAGCCCACCTGATGGTAAGTAGTCACTGCAACCCATGATGGAAGAAACCTAAGATGGAATGCCTCTGTGCCAGTAATTTCACCGGCTGCTGCCTTAAGCCTCTACCCTCAAAGCCCCTACCGGAACACAACATTACGAGCACTGCTATTTGGCGGCAGGTTATTTATTTATACGCTATGTAAATTATCCTACTCAGTTAGGTCAGTTAGTCAGCCAATTTCTCCCGTTTTGTAAGTACTAGGTAGAGCTGCTTACGTGATTTGAAATTATGCAACAGAAAAATGAGGTTAAGTTTTTATAACATGTGTTATTTACCCAAGACTAAATTATGGGTAAAAGAATCCGCATGTATTTAAGATAAATATACATGTATTTTAACTATTAGATGAAACTAATAGCTATGTGACATGCAACGGGAAAAAACATCAATTTAGCTTTTGCAGGTATACGAGTATTATTATGTTATGAGTTCGCAGCTTCTGTTCGAATAAAATGCCGTCTCATGAAAGAAGAATCTTATGTAAAACAGTTTTTTTTATAATATCTCTCTTATGACTTTTGAAAAATACTTATACAATATTATTTCTGAGCATTATTACTCCGGAAACCCGGTGGAAGCGTGTAGTATAGGACCCGTCTGAGTGGTGAACCTGGGAGGCCTTATGTCTATGGCTGAAATGATGATTATTATGACTCTGAAAAGTGAAAACCCGTGGTAGCCTAATGATTTGATAGCTCAAATCATATAGGGCCCACTCAGTGGCAGATACGGCCCACTATGGGCCATCGCCACAATAGCTTTGAAGTGTTTGATCCTACAAAATTGCGGTTGTGGCGTAGAATGTCGGATAGTAGTTTTTTTTTACGTCGATGTATAGGCAAACGAGCGCACAGCCCACCTGCTGGTAAGTGGTCACTGTGGTCCATGGACACCGAAATCCTTTGATCCCCCATTAAGGAACCATAAGATCTCGAATACGTTGCCTACCCTGAGGCCAGAAATTTTACCGGTTGGCTTAACTTAGTGGGAAATGGCTCTTGGCGCACAACTGCAATGTTGTAGGAATCACACACTTCATAGCTATTGTGGCGTACCGTGATTGGTGATCATACGGTTGTCCATTGGTCAGTTGTTTGCATGGCCAATATGACCATCATGGGCCATAGTGTACTGGGCCTTAAAAAGTTGCCTTGCATGCGGAGGGTCTTTAATTGCAGGGAGATCGCAGGAAGTGATCTGGAGGATCTGCGAAGAGGTTGTTGTAAAGCATCAAATCGCAAAGGTCAGCCGTTGCATCATTTGAAAGTATTTCACACGGTGACGTTGAAGTGGTTTTTCCTTCATTTCTCGTTTGGAATCCGTTTAAGAGCCGTTCAACTAAATAAGGCGGGTAACTAACGTATCGGGCTTCATTTGTAAGTTTCTACTTAATTAAAAATGTTTGAAACTGAATGTTTACAGTACAGTCTTCAATATACCTATATCGTTGAGGGTAAGGTGGTCGTAAATATTTGAATATGCACTCTAATGACTTTAACATAAGATCATGCTCACCTCACATATTATCACCTTGTTCTTCCATATAGGTATACTAGCTTCTGCCCGCGACTTCGTCCGCGTGGAATTTGTTAATAGCCTTCCCGCGGGTACTATGCATTTCCTCGGGATAAAAAGTAGCCTATATGTTGACCAGTGTTATAAACTACCCCCATACCAAATTTTGTTTCAATCCGTCCAGTAGTTTTCGAGTTAAATCCGGACATACATACATACATACATACAGTATTTTTTTCTAAAAATCGTTATTTTGTGTTCAGTATCGTTCATATAGTCCCTTTGACTTGATAGTTTCTTTTAATTTTCAATTTTCAGCCGCGACTTCTACATAATTATTATTTATTATATGTATAGATTTTTCCTTTTTTTTCTCGGATTCATTAATCTCTTATGAATAAATAGTTTAGTGCCAAAATTCATTATTTAGGTAATATCAGACTGGTTTAAAGAATGTTTTAGGGAACTCATCAATCATTTCCTTTTTACTGGACAATAGGCAGGTAATCTAACAGTAGGTAATCTGCATAACGTGTTTCTTGAAAGTGTTTGTAATCTAGGATTATAATTTAATTTTTCCCGTTCCCGTGGGAATATCGGGAAATCCTTTCTTAGTGCTCCCCTACGCTCCCCAAGGAACCTGCATGCCAAACTTCAGCTCTCTACGGTGATCCCCGCGACCTAAACATTAAAATGTAAATATCCCATTTTTTCTCGTTCCCGTGGGAATTTCGGGAAGTCCTTTCTTAGTGCTCCCCTACGCTCCCCAAGGAACCAGCATGCCAAATTTCAGATCCTTACTATGTTTCCCGCGACTTCGTACGCGCCTAAAAATTTAAATGTAAAATTCCCTTTTTTCCCCGTTCCCGTGAGAATTTCGCGAAATCCTTTCTTAGTGCTCCCCTACGCTCCCCAAGGAACCTGTATGCCAAATTTCATCTCTCTACGCCCAGGTTTTTCGGCTCTGCGTTGATATGTCAGTCAGTCAGTCAGTTTCTTCTTTTATATATTAGGTCCTTACATATGAAATTGGCGTTTGGCGAACTGGCAACTTTGATTCAAAATATGTGGCGTTCGGCTAGGAATTCCAAATTCAAATTTATTTCAAATTTAAGACCATGTATTTCTGTGTTCGAATTACGAAATTTATTTGTTATCGCGTCATTTGTTTTTCTTTCACATCGTTCTGTTCACAATATGGAGAACTTAAAATATCGCTATATTTACGAATATGAGTTTCACCTCGGCACTAGTGCTGCAGAAACGGCTCGTAGGATTAAAAATGCGTATGGGTAAGCTACTGCAAAAGAAAATACGGTACGTTATTGGTTCCAACGTTTCCGTTCTGGAAATTTTGACCTACAGAACAAGCCTCGTGGACGGCCGGAGACACAAGTTGATAACGAAGAATTAAAAGCAATTGTGGAAGCAGATCCATCGCAAACCACGTCAGAGTTAGCGGCAGGCTTCGGTGTGAGTGATAAAACCATTTTGATTCACTTGAAACAAATTGGAAAAGTGAAAAAACTTGAAAAATGGGTACCGCATGAATTGAGCGACGCAAACAAAGAAACACGCGTCGAGTGTTGCGTTTCACTTCTCAACCGGCACAATAATGAAGGCATTTTGAATCGTATCGTTACTTGTGATGAAAAATGGATCTTGTACGACAACCGGAAACGTTCTTCACAATGGTTGAACCCAGGTGAACCAGCCAAATTCTGCCCGAAACGAAAGTTGACTCAGAAAAAGGTACTGGTAAGTGTCTGGTGGACTAGTGCCGGTGTCATCCATTACAGTTTCTTAAGATCTGGGCAAACAATCACGGCTGATGTGTATTGTCAACAATTGCAAACGATGATGGAAAAGCTAGCCATTAAACAACCCAGACTGGTCAATCGATCTAGCCCACTGCTGCTTCAGGACAACGCTCGACCACATACGGCACGTTTGACGGCCGCAAAACTACGGGAGCTGCGACTGGAATGTCTTCGACACCCACCATACTCCCCGGACCTTGCTCCAACTGATTACCATTTTTTTCGGAATTTGGACAACTTCATGCAAGGAAAAAAATTCAATTCTCACGAGGCTGTCCAAACGGCCTTCAAAGATTTTATTGATTCTCGCTCACACACTTTTTTTAGTAAAGGAATCAATGAACTACCTTCGAGATGGCAAAAGTGCATAGATAGCCATGGTACATACTTTGACTAAATAAAAAAATAGTTTCATAAAAAAAAATCGTTTTCATTTCTGCCATATGAAACGCCAATTTCATATGTAAGGACCTAATATTTAGATAGATAGATAGCTGTTTCCCGCGGCTTCGTACGCGCCTAAACATTAAAATGTAAAAATCCCATTTTTTCCGTTCCCGTGGGAATATCGGGAAATCTTTTCATAGTGCTCCCCTACCAAGGAACCTGCATGCCAAATTTCATCTCTCTACGATGATCCCCGCGACTTCGTACGCACCTAAACATTAAAATGAAAAAATCCCTTTTTTCCCTTTCCCGTGGGAATTTCGGGAAATCGTTTCTTAGTGCTCCCCTACGCTCCCCAAGGAACCTGCATGCCAAATTTTGGCTTTCTACGACCAGTAGTTTCGGCTCTGCATTGATGTGTCAGTCAGTCAGTCAGTCAGTCAGTTTCTTCTTTTATTTATATATTTAGATAGTTAGATAGCTGTGTCCCGCGACTTCGTACGCGCCTAAACATTAAAATGTAAAAATCCCATTTTTCCCGTTCCCGTGGGAATATCGGGAACTCCTTTCTTAGTGCTCCCCTACGCTCCCCAAGGAACCTGCATGCCAAATTTCATCTCTCTACGATGATCCCCGCGACTACGTACGCGCCTTAAAATGTAATAAACCCATTTTTTTTCCCGGTCCCGTAGGAATTTCGGGAAGTCCTTTCTTAGTGCTCCCCTACGCTCCCCAAGGAACCTGCATGCCAAATTTCAGCTCTCTACGATGATCCCCGCGACTACGTACGCGCCTTAAAATGTAAAAAAAAACATTTTTTCCCGTTCCCATGGGAATTTCGGGAAGTCCTTTCTTAGTGCTCCCCTTCGCTCCCCAAGGAACCTGCATAGCAAATTTCAGCTCTCTACGACCAGTAGTTTTGGCTCTGCGTTGATATTTCAGTCAGTCAGTCAGTCAATCAGTCAGTCAGTCAGTCAGTCAGTCAGTTTCTTCTTTTATATATTTAGATAGATAGATAGCTGTTTCCCGCGACTTCGTACGTGCCTAAGCATTAAAATGTAAAAATCCCATTTTTCCCGTTCCCGTGGGAATATCGGGAAATCCTTTCATAGTGCTCCCCTGCGCTCCCCAAGGAATCTGCATGCCAAATTTCATCTCTCTACGATGATCCCCGCGACTACGTACGGGTTTTAAAATGTAATAAACCCATTTTTTCCCGTTCCCGTGAGAATTTCGGGAAGTCCTTTCTTAGTGCTCCCCTACGCTCCCCAAGGAATCTGCATGCTAAATTTCAGCTCTCTACGATGATCCCCGCGACTACGTACGCGCCTTAAAATGTAAAAAAAACCATTTTTTCCCGTTCCCGTGGGAATTTTGGGAAGTCGTTTCTTAGTGCTCCCCTACGCTCCCCAAGGAACCTGCATGCCAAATTTCAGATCTCTACGATGTTTCCCGCGACTTCGTACGCGCCTAAACATTAAAATGTAAAAATCCCTTTTTTTCCCGTTCCCGTGGGAATTTTGCAAAATCCTTTCTTAGCGGATGCCTACGTCATAACATCTACCTGCATGCCAAATTTCAGCCCGATCCGTCCAGTGGTTTGGGCTGTGCGTTGATCGATCACTATATCAGTCAGTCAGTCAGTCAGTCACCTTTGAGTTTTATATATTTAGATTGCCCGATTTGCGTAGAATTAAGAAATGGTAAGTATCAATTCAAAAAATCCCCTTACAGTGCTCGAAAGCTAATTTTCATACAACATTTATCCTAAATTAAATAAATAACATCATCACTATTTAAATATGTAGTTCCTACATGAATTATTTTTCCCGTTTATTTTCTAATCCTAAAGTATCAATAATTAAGTCTACTAAGCAACCCTTCTATTTTTAAATTCTTAAATATGAACCTGCCCTTTATATGATTATATCTATAAATCTCCATAGACAAAGAGAAAGTTATCAATGAATCACAGGACTGTGGTCTCATACATCTATGATAATATTTGTATGGTTCTGTCATTCAACTGTCACAAGGTAGTCGTCGAGTCAAGAATTCCATAAATTATGTGAGGTCACTCTCATTTTCACTTCGGGAAAGTTAAGTTAAAAGTTAAATGCCATTTACTTGACCGTGGAGTTTCGTTCTTTCGTTGTATAACTTGAACCGTTATTAGCCGAGGATAATAAGTTTTGTAATAAATAATGGGCGTGAACGGTTGAGTGATTTTACGTAGGTTTTAGTTTAGACATACAAAAAATAATGTAAACCTAGAAGGACAACCTTCAAACAAATCAGCGTAGCGAAATAAGTGTTAAATGCGATAATAGATGTCGCTGCCTAGGTAGCCTGCATACAAATTTGAACTCCATGAGCAACATCTAGATGGCGCTGTACAGGCGAACTATCAAAAGTTAAAACGCCCTGGCTATTTCTGATGTACGCCGTAATGTAAGGAGATTGACAGTCTGTCTAATATAATTACCTTGTCTCTGGTTTAGATGAGGAAGATGGAGATTTTACCTTAAGTACCACCCTATTCAGTATTCACGAATCAACTTCATTGAAGGAAAATATTGGTCATATGTAGAAGCGTGGTGTTCCATTTATCAAAGATCTAATATGCCATTATGTGCTTTCTATGAATAAATATAATGACTTCATCATAAAAGGTATCATATCCCAAATTTCATATAGCATAATTTGACGAGATTCATGGCGATGAAATTTAATTTGTGTGCATTTACAAATAAAAATTACAAATTCGTTTATTCTCCATAATAATATGAACCATTCATTATTTTATTAGCTTAACAAATCACACAGGTACTCGTAGTTTAACAGATAACGCATTTGTGTCTTTTAAGGAACGTTTTGTAGCTTTCATGCTACGAAGCTCAACATAATTAATCTTCTTTTAATTATATAGTTAAGTCAATGTAAAGAAGGACTTTCAACACAACCATTAAGTACCTAGTAGTATGTGCAAACACTTCGTGAAGCCGTGGCGGCCTAGTGGTTCGACTTACCGCATCTCATGCGAGGGTCGGGGGTTCGATTCCGGCTCGCACCTCTAAGTTTACTTATGTGCGAAATTCAATTTGAATTTACCACTGAGATTTTCGGTGAAGGAAAACATCGTGAGGAAACCTGCACGCATGTGCGAAGTAATTCAAAGATGTGTGTGAAGTCCCCAGTCCGCACTGGGTACATCCCAAACCCTGTCATGATGAGAGGAGGGCTGTGCCCAGCAGTGGGACGTAAATAGGCTGTAGTACTTAGTAAACACAATCGTATCAGAATAGGTCATTGACCCGATCTTGACCTGTCTCAACTAATGCCCACAGAGTAAACACACAGCGGTACCTATTACGTAATAAAGTCATTATAAACACATTATTACCAGCTGGCCTGACCTAGTGATCTAATGGGTGTAATATATGCTGTGATACGATGACGCGAAAAAACTTGTACTTAGTTAGTGATTACGTTTATGAGGACACGCTAGTGGTCATTTTTCCATACAAACGTTCTCGACATAATCCCCCTTGGATTTTGATCGTAGATCAATGATTTTTTGAAATAAGATCAATTTCGTCAGTATCTGTGTCGGTACGCTTTGCTTCTAGTGATATTTTTGTTCTTAATTATCTAGGTGACTCCAAACAGTGCTGAAAACGGCCCGATTGAATAGGCCGCAAAGAAAGGCCTCGTATACAAAAACCACATTAATAAACGCAAAAATCAAAACGGTCCGACACAGATAATTTTCTTCTCATCCAGTTCCCAAAATTTCATTACGATTGGTTTATTTTTGGAGGAGGAATATGTCGAGCCTCGATTTCTGAGTTTTTTACGTCGGATTTTTCGACGGAGCTGCAGTTGTCCTTATCGCACCTTTTGTCGCTCCACCCGCGCCTGCGAGACAGCAACATCGATTTAAATTTCTCCAATCTGAAAAGGGGCTCAGCTCACGTATCCTCTTATGCTCTACACGCGGTGGATGCGAGTGGCACAGGACCGGTCCGAGGGGCGCGCCTTGGAGGAGGCCTATGTTCAGCAGTGGTATCCATATCGAAAGTAGGTAGGTAACTCTGTCTTTTTCAAATTTGGCATGGAGATAGTTGGGGTCCCGGGAAAGGACATAGGCTACTTTTTATCCCGTAACAACGCGATAACCGAATTCCACAGGGCGAAGTCGATAGCAGAAGCTAGTCCATATCCATACTAATATTATAAATGCGAAAGTAACTCTGTCTGTCCGTTACCTCTTCACGCTTCAACCGCTGGACCGATTGAGATGAAAATTGGCATGGAGATAGTTCCGGTTCCGGGAAAGGACATATGCTACTTTTTATCCCGGAAAAACGCATAGTTCCCGCGGGAACGCGATAACCGAAACCACGCGGGCGAAGTCACGGGCAGAATTTAGTAATACTATAAATGCGAAAGTAACTCTGTCTGTCTGTTACCCCTTTACGCTTGAACAGCTGGACCGATTGAGATGAAATTTGGCATGGAGATAGTTGGGGTCGCGAGAAAGGATATAGGCTACTTTTTGTACAGGAAAAATGCATATTTCTCGCGGGAACGCGATAACCGAATTCCATGGGGGCGAAGTCGCGGGGAGAAGATGAAGCTGAAGCCGAGAGGAAATAACAAAAAAAACATGTTCGGGGGGCAATAGCGCGTAAACCCACCAACGGCTTGCCAGCTGACGTTCACTAGGCTATATGTTACATCTTAACCATTTCCCAAGTTATCAGGCGGGAGGGTATTGGTCATGAAATTTGCTCGTGGCTCGCGGCCTATACGGATATATGTAAGTCGCGCGATGTCGCCTGATAAGTATGTTAAGCGACATGTTGCCATAAATGTGTGTGATATATGTCGCAGGGCATTTGTCCCTACCCCTGGCTTCACCACACCTCCTCGGCACATACCTAATAGGGTCGCCTGGCAGGCTCGCATCCATCCTCTTTCATTTGCAGATTCATCCTCTTTCAACTAAAGAATACCAAGCTATGACCCTTAACCCCACTAAAATGGTAATTAAATAACAGATCAAGGAGATGTCACACTTCATGTTAGCGTTACAAAAGAACACATTCTCTCGTGTCATCGGTTTAGGAAGGACGTATTGACCAACGCTGTGAAATCGATATTAGTTACTGACATTTCGAAAGGGTCAAACTCGAGTATTGTTGCCATTCAAGAAGTTTATGCGAACGATAGGATTTTAGTAAGAGTTGAAGGTTCAACATGAGGCGGCAATAGGTGGTAATTAAGTAATGAGTTTTACTTGTTGATGACGAATATGCTAATGATAAAGAAAAATCGTTTGTTAATGTAAAATGACAGAAATGCATACAATCAATTCTCATTCATCGTAATTTCCGTCCGGATCACTACCGCCATTTTACCGCTAACCTGCCACTAAACAGCATTGCTCGCAGTTTTGTGTCCCGGTAAGAAGGTATCAGAGCCGGTAAAATTACCGTTTTAGTACCATGTAGGTATTTAATCGTGACAACAGATTTGAATTGTAGGTAATCTATATATATAAAACAAGAAACTGACTGACTGACTGATCGATCAACGCAGAGCCAAAACTACTGATCGTAGAGAGCTCAAATTTGGCATGCAGGATCCTCAGGGAACGTAAGGGAGCACTTAGAGAGGATTTTGCTAATTTCCCACGGGTACGGGAACAAAACAGGATTTTACATTTTAATATTTCTGGGCATACGAAGTTGCGGGGAAAAGCTAGTTATTCCTATATGAGGCTAAGGTAAAATAATATCATTCTTTTATCTTAAATGAAAATACAAAATCTATGACCCTAAAATCATGTGTTCTTAACTTACAAGCATTAATATAAACGATTAAATATATTGCTGATAACATAACTAAAGAAATCTTTTGATTAATTGAACTTTCTCTAACGGTTCCTCGGGTCTCAGTGACATACAATAAATATTTTATGGTCTATTTTATTACTCAACTATACATGCGCTTGCGCATGATTGACAATTGACATATTTATTTAAAGACAAGAAAGTTTGTATCTGCTGTATCTCAATTAATCCATACTAAATGTTATAAATGCGAACGTAACTCTGGCTGTATGTTGCCTCCTAACGCTTAAACCGCTTTACCGATTTAGATGATATTTGGTATGGACATAGTTCGAGTCTGGGGAAGGAAATAGGCGACTTTTTATGTAAAGACGTATATGTGTAGTTCCCACGGTTTCTAAATTCTATATATCCCGGGCAGAAGCTAGTATAGAAGCCGTGGTGGCCTAGTGGTTCGACCTATCGCCTCTCATGCAGAGGGTCAGGGGTTCGATTCCGGCTCGCACTTCTAAGTATACTTATGTGCGGAATTCAATTTGAATTTACCACTGAGATTTTCGGTGAAGGAAAACATCATGAGGAAACCTGCACGCATCTGCGAAGTAATTTAAAGATGTGTGTGAAGTCCCCAATTCGCACTGGGCCCGCGTGGGGACTATAACCCAAACCCTCTCGTGATGAGAGGAGGCCTGGGCCCAGCAGTGGGACGCAAATAGGCAGTAGTGGTAGTAGTAGAAGCTAGTAATGCATATACCTAATGCATGAAAATGATATGTATTATTATTAGAAATACTTAGATGTTGCACACTGCACGATTAATGAATTAAATGAAGAAAAATCCATATTTATTTTCGACTAACAAACAAAGAGAGACTGCATTTTATATACAACTAGCTGACCCCGCGGACTTCGTACCGCCTTAAACCTCACGGAGCCCGAGACCTTTCCAACGAATGCAAAACCGTGGAAATCGGTTCGTGCGTTCTGGAGTTATAGCGTCAGGGAGGAAAACACGACTTATTTTTATATAGTAGAAGATAATAACTACCGAGAACACATCTTTAGCAGAAAGTATCCTTTTCAAGATAGGAGAGATATCTGTAGCTGTATTAGGAGAATCTACCTACGTAAAGAAATAATGAAATAAAATAGTCAAGGACCTAGTCGTAAGATTTAGATCTTAAGGTGAGTAGTGAGGCAAAAATGCAAAATCGAGGTGTTTTTGTAACCATTTTTCTATAATTGTAACAAGTAGTCATCTGCAAAGTTTACGAATATGGAACACAAATATAGTCAATTAGTGTTTCTGGTATTTTATATCGTCTTATATGTAATGATTTGTACTATGGATGTCATTTAAGAAATCCTTAATCCTCCTATATGTAACCATTTATTTCCGCTTAGGAAAAAATCTGCGTTGCCAAATTTTTTGCAAGTACTTTTCAGAATTTTATCTAGGGCTTGACCTTCTTAACTTTTATGATAAATAGCTTTTAGACGAAAAACCTATGTCTTACTTAGTGTATAATCACAAGTATCACAACACACATTTGCTGCGCTTATTAACGTAGGCGCTTTGTTGAATTATGCGGCGTTTTTAATATTTTTAAATATTTTTATTTATTAATTTAAAAATATCTAAACTATCATGATTACTAAAGCTAGAAGTAGAAAAGTTCGTTTCAAAAATTTGACTTTTATATTGGATTTGAAGTCGTGTTATTTTTCTATAACTTCATTGCATTATACAGAAAGTTGTGGATGTGAACAAGGCGACGTTGCGAGTTTCGGCACTCGTGTTGTTTACCTCGCGGTCGCGCGCGCTGTTGCCAGCTTGGTAGGTATCCCGAACTCAACCAGAAAAGTAGGGTCGCTTCGCCTGTTTGCGTCCACTTAGTGGAGTTGGCAAGTTTGAAGGTGAAAATAAAAATGTTCTAATTGAAATTTTGATTATAAAAGGAACGTAATGTATTGATTATATAGTCCTTTTCAATATACTCGTAACTTACGGTTTTGGTCGAAACGTCTGGTGGTTTTCAAAAAAACGACACAAATAGGCATATTAGGCGATTTACCAAGTTTGCGTCCACTTAATCCAGATTGCGTCCAGGTGGACGATGGCCCAATTCACGTCCACCAACTTAGAAAAGGAATCTGAATTGATGTTTTTATAGATAACTAGCTTTTCCCCGCAACTTCGTATGCGCAGAAATATTAAAATGAAAGATCCCGTTTTTCCCGTTCCCGTGGGAATTTCGGGAAATTCTCTCTTAGCGCTCCCATACGTTCCCTAAGGAACCTGCATGCCAAATTTCAGCCCGATCCGTCCAGTGGTTTGGGCTGTGCGTTGATAGATCACTATGTCAGTCAGTCACCTTTGAGTTTTATACACGGTGGGTCAGAAAATATGGCAAATAATTAACCCACCATATCGGCTATCGATTCTAAGTATATTGTATAGGTCTTTAATTTTTTTTCGAGTTGGTAAAAAAAAAATGTATATGGGATTGGTTGTGTGAGCGACGCCTGAATCCTATACAAAATATGTTTACCTATACAATATACTTAGAATCGATAGCCGATACTATGGGTTAATTAGGTATTTGCCATATTTTCTGACCCACCATGTATATTTAGATGTACAGAATATATGTTTAGATTGTACAGAATGATCGGATTTTAACAATGACTTTATTCAAGAATATTTGACATTAAAAAATCATGATTATAATTAACTAGCTTCTGCCCGCTTCTGTCCGCGTGGAATTTGTTAATAGCCTTCCCGCGAAAACTATGCATTTTCTCGGGATAAAAAGTAGCCTATATGTTGACCAGTGTTATAAACTATATACCAAATTTTGTTTCAATCCGTCCAGTAGTTTTCAAGTTAAATCCGGACATACATACATACATACAGTATTTTTTTTCTAAAGATCGTTATTTTGTGTTCAGTATCGTTCATATTAGTCCCTTTGACTTGATAGTTTCTTTTAATTTTCAATTTTCAGCCGCGACTTCTTCTACAGAATTATAATTTATTATATGTATAGATTTTTCCTTTTTTTTCTCTGATTCATTAATCTCTTATGAATAAATAGTTTAGTGCCAAAATTCATTATTTAGGTACCTAATAGCAGACTGGTTTAAATAATGTTTTAGTGAACTCATCAATCATTTCCTTTTTACTGGACAATAGGCAGGTAATCTAACAGTAGGTATCTGCATAACATGTTTCTTGAAAGTGTTTGTAATCTAGGATTATAATTTAATTTTTCCCGTTCCCGTGGGAATATCGGGAAATCCTTTCTTAGTGCTCTCCTACGCTCCCCAAGGAACCTGCATGCCAAACTTCAGCTCTCTACGGTGATCCCCGCGACCTAAACATTAAAATGTAAAAATCCCATTTTTTCCCGTTCCCGTGGGAATTTCGGGAAGTCCTTTCTTAGTGCTCCCCTACGCTCGCCAAGAAACCAGCATGCCAAATTTCAGATCCTTACGATGTTTCCCGCGACTTCGTACGCGCCTAAAAATTCAAATGTAAAAATCCCTTTTTTCCCCGTTCCCGTGAGAATTTCGGGAAATCCTTTCTTAGTGCTCTCCTACGCTCCCCAAGGAACCTGTATGCCAAATTTCAGCTACGACCAGTATTTTCGGCTCTGCGTTGATATGTCAGTCAGTCAGTTTCTTCTTTTATATATTTAGATAGATAGATAGCTGTTTCCCGCGACTTCGCACGCACCTAAACATTAAAATGTAAAAATCCCATTTTTCCCGTTCCCGTGAGAATATCGGGAAATCCTTTCATAGTGTTCCCCTACGCTCCCCAAGGAACCTGCATGCCAAATTTCATCTCTCTACGAATGATCCCCGCGACTTCGTACGCGCCTAAACATTAAAATGTAAAAATCCCATTTTTCCCGTTCCCGTGGGAATATCGGGAAATCCTTTCATAGTGCTCCCCAAGGAACCTGCATGCCAAATTTCATCTCTCTACGATGATCCCCGCGACTTCGTACGCGCCTAAACATTAAAATGTAAAAATCCATTTTTTCCCGTCGTTCCCGTAGGAATTTCGGGAAGTCCTTTCTTAGTGCTCCCCTACGCTCCACAAGGAACCTGCATGCCAAATTTCATCTCTCTACGAATGATCCCCGCGACTTCGTACGCGCCTAAACATTAAAATGTAAAAATCCCATTTTTCCCGTTCCCGTGGGAATATCGGGAAATCCTTTCATAGTGCTCCCTTACGCTCCCCAAGGAACCTGCATGCCAAATTTCATCTCTCTACGATGATCCCCGCGACTTCGTACGCGCCTAAACATTAAAATGTAAAAATCCATTTTTTCCCGTTCCCGTAGGAATTTCGGGAAGTCCTTTCTTAGTGCTCCCCTACGCTCCACAAGGAACCTGCATGCCAAATTTCAGATCTCTACGATGTTTCCCGCGACTTCGTACGCGCCTAAACTTTAAAATGTAAAAATCCCTTTTTTTCCCGTTCCCGTGGGAATTTTGCAAAATCCTTTCTTAGCGGATGCTTACATCATAACATCTACCTGCATGCCAAATTTCAGCCCGATCCGTCCAGTGGTTTGGGCTGTGCGTTGATAGATCACTATATCAGTCAGTCAGTCAGTCAGTCAGTCAGTCACCTTTGAGTTTTATATAATTAATAAAACCATGAAGATTTTTTTTCCAGACAGGCCAGTTTTCCTGCTGTTTGAACTTTATAATGTATGTAGTCATTAATCGGGGTTTTACCCTACATACGCATAATGCCTAATTGCATTGCATATTCTTAAACTACGACTTTGATACGAAAAAACATTAAAAATATCTAAATATCACTAGTACCATGTTCAGCATGTAAATTAATTAAAAAAGTATTCAATTCATAAAAAAAATATACAAAAAGATATTTTAAGCGGTGATTTGAACCCGCGCAAGAGGGCGCTCTCATGTACGTCATGATGAATTTGGACCGCTGGGCCACGGTAGACTTAAGACAGCGGGCGAAATTAACCATTGGTATCGTTGTAATTTACGTTAGCGTATTTGGCGCGGTTATTATTGAGAGGATCTAGCTCGAACGCCCAAGGTCATCGACGGCTACAGGCGCCTTAACGTCCTCTAGATCCTAAAAAGGTGTTTGAGAACCACTTAATTGCCAGTGGGTGTGGTTTAGGTATAAGGTAAATACTGAATGAACTTTTATTTATGTACTTATATTTTTCTTCCAATGCGGTCAAGAGAACCTTGTATTTGGAAGTTTTATAGAACAAGCAATTAGATAAATCAAAAAAGTGTAGGTGTTACACAAAGCGGTAATGGTAAAAGGTCGAAATTGTATATGGACCACCTAATGGTCCACACTTTGTCGGATACTATGAATATGGCACTGATTATGGTAAAATTAATTATTTTCATTGAATCCGAAGCGAATAGTTCTAGATTTTTAGTGATACCTATGAAATAGTCTAATTTCGTATTTGAAAACTTAATAGTCACATGCATGATGTTTTCAAGTCATCATCATCAACTTAACTTGCAACTTAGACTGCATCATCATCATCATCATCATCATCATCATCATTTCAGCCGAAAGACGTCCACTGCTGGACATAGGCCTCCCCCAAGGCTCGCCACTCAGACCGGTCCTGTGCTACTTGCTTCCACCGGTTAGACTTAGACTGCATATAAGTAGGTAATACATGTCATGCGTATTGTACACAATGATGCAATGCTATTATTCAAATTCTCTTTTCATACTACTTATTCAGTTCTTTTACTTTAGAAACATCATCATCATCAAAAATAGCCTCTTTCAACCGTTTTGATGTAAGCTATCTTCAACTTCCTCCACTCGACCTGTTCCTGACAACCAGCCTCTGGATGAAACTTTAGGAACATTTTCATAAATACGCACGTATTTAATGTAATAAATGCGAAAGTATCTCTGTTACCTCTTTACGTTTCAAACGTTGGACCAATTTAGATGAGGTATGGAGATAGTTGTAGTCCAGTGAAGGGACTTGTACTTTTTCTCCCTGAAAAACGCATAGTTCGCGCGGGAACGGGAACCAAATCACACGTGGGTGAAGTTGCTGGCAGAAGCTAGCGTTTCTTTACATTTCAATCTAAACTCTCGTTTTACCAATTTTATCAGGTGTGTTGATCGAGATTCGAGAGCGAGAGTGGCCGAGCAGACGCAAGGTCACGGGTCGACTTTCCAACCGGAAAATCACCTGATACGGAATACACCTGTTCCTCAGGTCTTCGAGATAACTTGGTACTATTTTTACATATTACATGCAGTTCGCAGCTGAAGTATTACAGTATATGAGCGAACAATTTATATATGTTACACTTGAAACGCTTAGCGCGCATTCTTATATTTCCTTATTTACTGATACAAACGATGTCAGAAACGGCTCTAACGGTTTTAATGAAAATTGGAATATAGGTGTTTTCGGGGGCGACAAATCGATCTAGTTAGGTTTCATACCTGGAAAAACACATTTTTAGCTATTATTACCCGAGCAATTAAGCTCGGCCGCCAAGGTACTTATTTAAGTACAAAATGGGACGACTGCCTGGCTTCAGTCGGGTAATCGGTCCTCTATTTGGAACCATTTTCCGATTAGTCACCCTGTTGAATCTTTCCTGTAACCTTGCAGAAGCTTATTATCTTCCCTATCGTTAGGTCTTGTAGATCATCTTCCTCCTAGCGTGTCCCCTTACAGTTCTTTCCCATCTTGCCATTGCGTTGCTTATGATGGGCATTTGTTAGTAGATGTATTTCTGTTTCTTTTTCACTACATCTTTTTTCTTTTATCTTCAGAATAGTTAGGTGTCGTTCAGAGTCCTGTGATTATTCCGATGGCTATAATCTAAGTGACTACTGTATACTCCACACGCTTTTACGCCCTTGATATTACAAACTTGTGTATATTATGTTATGATCAAGCCTGCAGTTATATATAACGCTACCCAGGGATACTTTTGGGGACAGACATTTCCAGTGACACGTGTCACAGGAAATGTTAATTAATTAATTATTAAAACTAATTTCGGCATTTTTTTTATACCCTGAAGCCTAAGTTGTAATGCCTCTGTGCCAGAAATTTCACCGGCTGCCTTAACCTCCTACCGGAACACAACAGTGCGAGCACTGCTATTTGGCGGCAGGTTAGCGGGGTACAGTGGTACGAAATTACGTTTGACTGTCGCCACATTTAGCAGGACATGCCCCGTAGTGTATCCCTGTCTTTAGTAAAGAATGAAGACTCACAAGACATACACAGTTAACGATTATTTTCTAATCTTCCAATACACACGTTTTTAGAGACTGATCGGTTGATATGGGAGAAAGTATTTAACGTGTGAATGCGATCAACCTACTTAATTATAGTGGTATTATGAAATAGTTACAGTTAAATGCGAGATTTTGTAAAAAAACAATCAAAACGAACAAACTTATAGTTGCAGACAATGGAAAATAATAATAAACTGTATTATGGCAATGGTGGTGGAAATGTGGAATCGATGATGATAGTATGAAAATTCACACGCACACCCTAGTCGCCACTTCGCGGCTTATCCTACAATTATTTTAGATAACAAGGAGATTTCCATTTTCATATAATAACTACCTTTACCTAAACATAATGTATGTTACTCATATCGTGCACATAGCCGTATACGTGTACCTAAATACCTACCTAATAAATATTTTGCATGTATTTTCGCTTTTCATATTAAGTACAGTCGAGTTCGTTAATATCTGTACACTTTTGGACCTTATCACAAAGGAGTAAGGTGCAAAAGTGTGTACATATTGGCGAACTCGACTGTACCTGCGTGTCTAAACAATTATATTTTTTTAATAACATATTGAACCTAGCTACGTAGTTATGAATGGCTGCAATAATTACACTTATTCACACAATAAATCGTCTTCTTATGGAATCATCTGTAAATTATCACTTGGGGAAGTGAGTGAATCCAATGATGAATGGGTTTGTAGTGTATGCCTCAATTCATAGTTTTACAGTAGCTTCTTAGTTTACCGCGACATAAAACACGTATTGCTTAAGTTAACACTTTTAGAAAGTATATATTCTTTGTAACACTATTATTAAGTATTCCTTTTGGAGATACAATAAACGCTATACCAATATCATGGTGTTTATCTCTCTGAACATACTTCATGGCGACCTTGCCTAAAAACGAATATTGGAGCTCAAGACTATCTCAAGATAATGAAGCACAGAAGATTTCTTTTTTTCAATAATAAAAACTGAAGACTGATTTTTCTGACGGCAATAATGAAGAACATCGGAAGATTTTAATATTAGAAGAATGAAGAAGAACCAATATCAAAAATCGAGATAGAAGAATGAAGAAAATTGTTAAGAAATAATCAGAAAAGAAATCAAGAGCGAAGAATGGACACTTATCAAGAAGACTGAAGAAAACACATGTTAAGAAGACAGAAGAGAACACATGTAAAGAAGAATGAAAATAACTTTTATAAAGAAGAAAGAAGAGAACACATATAAAGAAGACAGAAGAGGTGTCCAGGGTTTCCCGGCCCAGTTCGAGGAGTCCAGGGTTTCCCGGCTCATGTTCGAGGTGTCCAGGGTTTCCCGGCCCACCCCAGGCAGTTCCCGGAGCACGCCGCCGCGTGTCCCCTCGTGCTGCGTCAGCGCCTCGTGTCGCCGCGCCGCGCGTCCGCCGCCAGCAACATGATGCCCCGTGACCTCGATTCGGTACCATGCGATGTTATTGTTAAGTAAGTGGTTATAATATTTTTTTATTTGATGTTTAATGTGTGTAGTTATGGGTAGAAATAACTATAATTTGATAATATGCGTGATGATTTACGAGAGTTAAATAAAAAGTTAGAGTATATTAGAGAGTACTTAGTTAAAATTGGTCCAGAGCGACGTCAAAAGAATATCGCTTATAAAAAGTTAGAAGAAGCTAACGTATTGTATAAAAGTTTGGACTATATCGTGTCTCAAGTGAATGATGAAATAGAATCATTAAAGCTAGATATATTAGAGGTAGAATCCTTAAAGAAGGTAGTTCAAAATATCCACTCTGTGTTCGAGAAAATCCAGTCTTTAGTTACATTTGTAGATACTAGTAGTCAGACGAGTTTAGAATATTCTGACAACATGGCCGACTTCGATATTAAGACAGCCATTGCACTGTTGCCTGTAATGACGGGACAGGAGCATGTCACAAGACAGTTAGTAGATGGAATCTCGCTGTATAATTCCATGATTTCTGATGCAACAAAGAGCCAGTTAATTAATTTTGTCTTAAAAACGAGACTTTCAGCCAATGCCAAATTGAGGTTAAAATCCAGTTACAGCTCTGCGAACGATTTGGTAGACGACATTAAGAAGTTTTTGCTTCCTAAAAAATGCGCAGATGCAATTCAGGCACAACTCTTTAGCGCTAAACAAGGACGTAGGTCAATAGAGTCCTTTGGAACTGAGTTAGAGGAACTCTTTGTTAACTTAACTATAGCTCAATCGCAGGACGATAGTACTACATTTGATAGCTTACGTCGAATAAATGAGAAAACAGCAATCAAACGCTTCGCTAACGGTTTGTCAGACCAGCGGCTTAGCACAATCATATCATCTCGGCAGTTTTCATCGCTTCCTGAAGCCATCAGGGCTGCAGTTGACGAGCAAATCTCATCTAGTAGTGACCAGCAGCATGTTATGCAGTATGGGTGCACATACAATAATAATAGATTCCATAAAAGAAGTCCTCGTGCCTCTCGTGGAAATTATCAAAATACTCAAGGTTATAATCAAAGGAATTATCACTATCAACCGAGAACTCCCTTTATAAATCAAGGTAGTAGAAATGAACATCCTGTGGGTCAGCGCATTTTTAGATCACGTGGAGCGCGCCCCGCGCCGCGTGGCCGCGGGCCGACGCGCGCGCCGCCGACTCAGCGCATTCAGCACGCTACTGAACAAAGCGACCGCAATTTAGGGTCCCGCAATTACTATCATGAAAATCAGTTTTTTCGTACCTAAAGTAGTTAATGAGTCCATATTTAGTTATAACAATTATAATGTAGTGAAATGCCATATCGAAGGTAACGTAGAATTAGACCTATTAATAGATAGTGGAGCTAGTTTATGTGTGATAAAATATGAGTATTTAGAGAAGAATACCAATTTGCTTTCTCAGTTAATTGAAGATAGGCTGATAATTAAGGGTATAAGTGGTAATTTGGAGTCGGAAGGTTATATTTTCTTGAACTTCATAATTGACAATATAGCATTCAACGAGAAGTTTTACGTTTTTAAGCACTTATCTTGTGCAGCTGAAGGTATTATAGGTCAGAATTTTTTCAAGAGATATAATGCTATACTTGATTATAAGAACGGAACTCTAAGTTTAGAAAATAATAATAAGTCTCTAGTAATTAAAGTTGACAACAGTAAAGTCTACTCGTATGATATTCAGCCGCGTTGCGAAGTCATCATTCACATTCCCACGGTACATACTGAGGATTGCGTAATTTTAGCCAAGGAAATAAAGAAAGGAATTTTTGTCGCAGGGGTTATTTCGAAACCAAAAAATGGTCGAATACCAGTTAGAATTTTGAATACGACAGACTCTAACGTAAATGTAAATGTTTCAGAGTTTGAAATGTTGAGCTTGAATAACTTCGAAGTTTGTCAATTTGATGAACAAAAGATAGACCCTGATAGGATTAAGAAATTATTCCATCTACTCGACTTACCTTCTTATCTCAACGAAGAAGAACAAATCAGCATAGAAAACATATGTGCCAAGTATGCAGATATTTTTCATATGCCAGGTGACAAACTGACTACGACTAACTTGTTAGAACATTCCATTAAATTGAAACAGGACATTAATCCAGTGTATGTCAAGCCTTACAGAATACCTAACTCATTAAAAGGCGAAGTCCAAAGACAAATTCAAGATATGTTGGACAACGACATCATCGAAGAAAGCACCTCCGAGTGGTCCAGCCCGGTGCTATTGGTTCCTAAAAAATCTGATAAATCAGGAAATAAAAAATGGAGGCTTGTAATTGATTATCGTCAATTAAATAATAAGATACAAGACGATAAATTTCCATTACCTAACATTTCTGAAATTTTAGATTCACTTTCAGGAAATATTTATTTTTCGAAATTAGATCTATCACAGTCATATTATCAAATGAGTTTAGATAAAAATTCCCGGAAATATACAAGTTTTTGTACGGACAAAATGTATCAAATGAAACGATGTCCAATGGGTCTGAAAACATCTCCCAGTTCTTTTAGCAGACTCATGACAATTGCTATGTCAGGTTTAAATTATCAGAAATGCTTTATTTACCTTGACGACTGTATAGTTGTTGGAAATTGTTTAGAAACTCATAATAAAAATTTAATAAGCGTTATGGAAAGATTACGTAAAGTTAACTTAAAGCTTAACCCACATAAATGTGAATTTTTGAGGAAAGAAATAATGTACTTAGGCCATAAAATTACATCAGAAGGTATTTTCCCAGATCCATCAAAAATTGAAACTTTACAGAAATACCCACGGCCTACGAATGTCGATGACGTCAAAAGATTT